>JAQHRD010000023.1:0-240406 GCA_029168975.1 Purpureocillium lavendulum
ACCGACGTCACGAGAGGCTCGCCAGTCTTGACGAATTTCATTCGCGACCTGCGCGAAGAGTATTCGGCGTTGGGTGATAATCCATTTCTGCAGCGGTCCAGAAGGCTTCTATCGACAGATCCGCCGCGCTCAGGGCGCTCCCCTATGCCAATGTGAGACCCTTTCTGTAGAGGATGTTCAGGCTGCCGCAAAGGCTCAGGAGATGCTTCACCTCCGCATGCTAGACGAGATGGAGACAGGTCCACAAGGTGGCACACGTCACTCGCCAATGCCGACATCGATGATATGCTTGCCCAGCACTACGACACGGACATTCCGCTGCTGCATCGAGGAAGTCAAGACATAGTTACACAGGGTCACGAATGCTTGTCGATATTGACATGGCAAGTTGCTTCACGGAATTAGGCCCGTCTTGCCGCCTCGCAGCATACCCTCAACTCTCTGCAGACCATGGCCCTTCAGCTAGTGTGCAGATTCCTGGACAAGTCTCCGCAGATCCGGACCGGGCCGGTCAACATCTCCAATACACCGGAGGCCCTGGCGGGACAGGCAAATCGAGGGTGATCGAGGCCCTGAAATGGGTCTTTTCGGCGAGGGGCCAAGCACATCTTCTCCAGATCACCGGAACCTCGGGGAGCGCAGCGGCACAGATTGGCGGCACGACCTTGCATTCCGCCTGTGGACTGGATACCCACCGCGCCCCGGACAAACGAATACCACTTTTCTCGGAGGCCAAGAAGTTTGTGTGGAAGCAGAAGCTGGTACTTGTGATCGACGAAGTTAGCATGCTCGGAGGCACTACTCTGTACGAGGCCAGCTGTCGTCTCCAGTCGCTCCGCGACTGCCAGACAAACCCTTTGGCGGTATTCCTGTGGTCCTCTTAATGGGCGACTTTTATCAATTCGCCCCAGTACGTGAGACGAGTCTTCTCGTAGACCGGGTGGCGAATCCTGCCTCCGCCCGTCTGAGCCAAGCCACCGTTGCCCATCACCGCGGCTTCAGCCTCTGGCTGATGTTCAAGACTGTGGTTCTTCTCGACGAACAGATCCGTGCACGAGACGACCCTGAGCTAGGCGCTCTTCTGGACCGAGTGCGACACGGCACCCAGACATGGCAGGATCTTGATCTGCTGAATACAAAACTGGTCGACCGCTCTGATATTACCTTCAGTAACGGCCTGCGCGCCATAACGCCCCTCAACCGAAATCGGTGGAGCCTCAATATGCAAGCCGTTGTCGACTGGGCGCGCTTCAATGGGAGGCACATCTCCGTCTTCGTCTCAACCCACACCTGGAGGAGAGCCGGCCTGTCCCAATATGAGATCGCACAGGCGATCGAGCAAGGGGATGACTCCAAATGCAAAGTCCCTGGCATCTTCTTCTATGCTCAAGGGATGCCTGTTGTTGTCAACAAGAATATATACACTGGGTTGAAAGTTGTCAATGGGGCGGAATTTGCCGCGGCAGACATCATCACCGACCCGAAATACCCAGGATACCATCTCGCGGACGACGTCACCATACACTTCGGTCCACCGCTAGCCATCTTATTACACTCGAACGACACGGCGACCTTGGCAGTCCCCGTCCTCCCTCCGAAAATGGTGCTCGTCCGCCCTATCTCGCACGTTCTTGAACCCAGTGATTCCCGCTTCAAGTTCTTGTCAACAAAGTGAGCTCGACGAGGCCTCCCGGTTGTTCCGGCCTTTGTTCTCACCGATTATAAATCGCAGTCGAAAACGTTTCCCGAGGTACTCTTGGAACTGCGAGGAAATCGCGTGACCAATGGCGACCCCTCCAAGTGCGATTTTACCAGTCTTTACGTGCAGTTGTCCAGGGCTACGACCCTTCGAGGCATTAGGCTTCTCAGCCCTGTGCGGCCCCAGGACTTCATTGGTAACAAACTGGACCAGAATATGGTAAATGCGATGCAGAGGCTCAACAAGCTGGCCTTCGAAACGAAACGGATTTACGAGATCCAAGATCTGTGTCGCACAGAGAACCAGCCTTATGTTGCATAACATCTGCACTCAGAATATTTGTCCGCGGAAGCCGATGCTATAATCCGTGTATTAAGGTCGAGCGCCTGCATGCGTTGTGCTTTGACTTCGTTGAGGTCAAAGCTCAAACACTGGTTGCATATGTCGGAACACCAGCTTCAATTACAGGTACTCTGCACCACAAAGCAAATCTTTCCTTTGTGTATAAAGAGCAGCGCACTGTCGTGCGCTTACAGATAGCTCTTCAGATAATTCTCATCAATTGCCACGATGCCAGGTGTGATCCCTGTGGAGCCAATTGTCTGACAATCTGTGAAGCACTTGGTTACCGGGCCATGCCATCGTGTGAAAATGCAGGCTCGTGCTCGGCACCATGGTATCCCTTTTGATCGATGCCATGTGGCACCCAGCAGCACGCAGTTCGGCATGATGCCTACTGCCTAACTTTTTCGTACTGCTCAAGGACATTCACTGAAGAATTCTCAATGGCGGTTTAAGTTACCTCAAATCGCGCCGTTAAGTTGGGGCGTTGAGAGGAATTCATTGGTCGGCGGCCTGAGTGGATCCTCGAGACCTCCGGTGGTCCGTGCCCTCACCAGCCACAACTGCAATGCCAGCGACATTTCGAAAGCGATTATCCACCTCCAAACCGACAAACTGAAAGGCCCGTTCCGAAGGTTTGATGGCGGGCACGTAGGGACCGGTCTCCTGTGCCTTGAGGAACGAAGAGACGAAAGGTTCTCCCTTCCGACCCCTCCATAAACTCGGGCCACATAGCGGTCCGTGCCCTCCCAGCCACTCCGCGCCACTTCCTTCTCGCCCTGGATCCCTCAGCTTCGAAGCCTCCAGCCACAACCACTCGTACCACCTCCCTCGACCACCCCACTGACCGCCGCCGCCGCTCCGGCCCCACCGCTTTCTCCCGACCCTCCGTTTGCTCCGCGCGCCCACTCTCACTCTCACTCTCGCCGCCGAGTATATACACCTCCTCTGCATGCAAAGGCTGTTCTTCTTCTAAGGCAGGTCGTGCTGGAGGCGTAATGGACGTCTACAATGGACGCCCTCTTGCGCAGGGAGGAGCCCGGGCGCTCGCTCCTGCTTGTCCCGCCGTGCGTGCGACGGCCGGGTCCAACTTCTGGGTTGCCTTGACCCACCTCTTCTACACCGCTTTGCCTGACGTTCCCCGAAGCATAGACGTTCGAGCGCACCGATGGATTCATAGACGTGGCGACCAGTTGTCATCAGCGCCCTCGCCCCTCGGGACGCCGTTAACAGATTCCTTCACTCTTTTGCTCCCTCCTAGCACCCGTCCGCGACCAATTCCGTCCACCACGTAGCCGCCATGCCCCGACCACAGGTGGCGCCAGTGTCACCCGAAGAGATTCGGCGCGCCTTGACGGATATAGAATCGCAAAGGGCCTACCAGCGCCGACCAGAGCTTGTCAGGGTCCCCACGAAGAGATCCTCCGTGTCTTGCATGATATGGATCGCCAGCGCGCCGAAGACCGAGCCCGCCGCCGTGAGGCTCGGTACCAGAATAGCCAACCCGTGCACCCGCCAACCACTCCGCCACGAAAACGACCTAGGGAAGAAGAGGAAGCGCTTCCTACTCCACCACCCACGCTGCCAAAGCGATCCCCGAAAAGACCCCGGCCGATGCGAGAAACTGTGCAGCTCCAACAAGACTCTGTCGAGTCCGCCCTACATCAATACGAAACCTGTTTCCGTGCCAAGGAGCAGGCGTCAGCCATGAGGTCCTGGTGCAACGAGGTTCCGCTTGCCCTTCAGGTAGACGCCGCCAGATCGTTCTACCAAGCATTTACGGAGGAAAGGACGTTGCCGATTTGCCACTGTGCCTTCTGCTACAGAAAGGCAGCGCCCTCAGAACTCACCACGTTTAATTGGAGGACCCGTTTGTCACCCTCCCTCTTGCAAGCCACCAAGTCTGCCCAGGACTGTGTCGACTGCTTTTCATCCCACGAGGGCTCCGGAGTTCAAGTGTGCCGCGAGTGTCGTGTCAGCTTGGACGCTGGACGGCTGCCCAGGGCCTGCTCGGTCAATAACATGGCCATTGGGTGTGAGCATCGATATCCCGAAGAGCTTGATGGCCTCTCTCCCGTTGAGGAGAGGCTCATTGCCCTTCAGGTCCCTTTCGGCTACATCACAAAGTTCACAGTTGACAACAAGACCCGATCGGACCTCAGTTACCGGACGCATGTGAGAGGCCATATTGTCGTCTTTCCCAACAAGGTGGAGGATCTCGTTGCTACCGTTCTCCCACATCCTCTGCTGCAGTCCGTCGAGGACATCCACATCTCCTGGAGCGGCTCAAGTAAACCTGGCTCTGCAGACGTTAGACATCTACTCCAAGTGCGCAAATCCCGAGTGAGGGCCGCCCTGTCATGGCTGCAAAAGAACAATCCATTATACGAGCACGTCGAAATTAACCAGGCGGAGATAGACGGCTGGCACTACGCCGACGGCTCTGACGTCCCAACCCTGATCATGGATCGCATGCAGAGGGAGGAGCCGTCGACCTTTGAGAAGACACAGACAGATCACATCGTCCCTGATACCGACCGGGGTTTGGCGGAAAATAGGCTCACCAGCATCGATGAACTTCTTGGCTCCATGAACGCTCCGCCCGCAGATGAATGCTCCCATGTCGACAGTGCAGTCAATGCTCCACCGACGGAGCAGCGTCAGCCCTCGCCCCTCGTAGCCGAGACTCATGTTCCCGGGCCAACTACTACCGACGGCGACGTTAATACCGTCTGTGAAACGTCTACGTCCGGGATGTTTCCCCTTGACGGACCAGCCGCATTCGCGGAGGCAGATAAGCTATCGTTTCTTTCCAACGTTGTGAACTCTAGTCAGGATCTCGCGCCTGATCCTGAACCGTGCGCAATACAGATCCAGACGGCTGGAGACCAGCCATACATCCGGGTAGAGCGCGGTGCGGACTTCGCCGACAATCTGCACGAGGACTTTTTCCCTCGGACTTTTCCTAAGCTATTTCCCTGGGGCAAGGGTGGCCCGAAGGCTTTGCGGGAGTCGAACCTCAGTCCACGGCTGAAGCCTGTCGGTCGCCAGTCAAGTCACTCGCTCGCCTACTGGACCAGATACGTGCTACAACGACACGGCGGCCGCTTTGCCACACATCCCGTCTTTTGTTTCTTGGTGTTCAACATCCTCCTCCGCTCCTCCAACCGCCGTATCAGCATGGTCCGAGTGGCCAAAGATTCTTTCCCAAAGCTTGAGCAGGTCCACCTCACCCTGACCGCGGACCAGCTGAAGAGGGCTGAGGCAGAGATACGAGAGACGGGGACCACGAGTGACCGCGACGTATCGTTTTTGCTTCGCGAGCTGTCAATCTTTGGCCATGCACAGCCACTGTCGAACGAAACTAGATTGCTCATGCGAAGGAAGATCCAAGCTCTTAGCATCTGGACTGGTATGCCTGCGATTTGGATTACCATCAACCCCAACGACGTCAACAACCCAATAAAGATGATGCTCTCTGTCCACAGGCTCCACGACTGCGACGCCGCCAAGAGCCTCTTGGCGGATCTTCGTGGACGGTACGACGAGATCGCGCTTAGCATCATGGACCCAGTCAGCTCTGCCATCTTCTTCCACCGAGAAATATCCCTGTTCTTCGACAAGTATGTGAAGGCAGGGAAAGAATCCGTCTTTGGAAAGATTAGCCATTACTACGCTACGGTGGAGACGAACGAGCGGGGCAGTCTACACTTGCATGGACTACTCTGGCTGGACGGCAACGTGCAGTTGCCATCCCTGATAGACGACATGGCTAACCCGGACGAAGGAGCATACCGTGCCCAGGTGGTCCGCTACGTAGATTCCGTCTTCCACGAGTGCTTAGACGAGGATGCCGGGAAAGCGGTGCGAAAGGAGAGGAAACCGATCCAGCCCATTGCAGAGATGATGGCCAGTTCCCAAACTCTTACCGCGGCCTTCGACGACGAGTCCAACTTCATCGCACACTGCTGCCAAGTTCACTCTCACACCTTCACATGTCTCAAATACTCTCTGAAGGGACTCGTCGAAGAAGGCACAGACAAGCACAGACGAACGGCTTGCCGGTTCAAGGCGCCTTGGAAGCTCGTGGAGGAGACGGGGTTCACAGACGACGGCCTGCTCAGAATCAGGCGTAACCATCCGCTCGTCAATCGCTATAACAAGTCATTGGCGATTGGCCTTCGCCATAACCACGACGTCTCGATGATCTTGACAAGAACCAAGGGTCTAGCCATGGTGTACTACATCACCAACTACGCGACTAAATTAGACACGCCGATGTGGAAGCGCCTTGCTCTCGCCGCCGATGTCGCCCGTCAGCTTCGCGAATCCGGCAGCGCGAGGTGCCGCGCAACCGAATCCTCGCAGCGCAATCACAGGCACGAGGCCGTCATGAATGAGAGCCGCCAATTCCTAATGAGGACTGCGAATCGCATCTTCTCCGAGCGACAGCTCTCGGCTGTGGAGGTCTGCTACCACCTCCTTGGCTATTGCACTGACTTTACCAACGTGCCGCATTGGTCCTTCCTAAACTTGACGGCGCTATACTGGGCAATTTTTCGGCAGTGGCCACATCTTCGCCATCAGGCCAGCGAGCTGATGGATGGTCAAGAACCCTCCGAGACAGTTCCTGTGCGGGAAGGTGGGCGGACGCTTTTAAACTTAGACGCTTACGCCTACCGAGGCCGTGTCTTACGGGACTTGTGCCTGTACGACTATATGTCTATGATCCATCTGGTGCGTCGGAAAGATCGAGCAGAAGATGAATCGCACATTGCTCTTGACGAGTCTGCTGCCGAATATGAGGGATGGATCCAAAGGCTTCGACGACCCGAGGAGTATGCCGTACCAATCTTCCAGGGATTCATCAGCGACGACCATGAGGACGAGCACCCAGTGTATATTAAGCGGTAATAGCTCTCGTGCCCCCGTGCCCCTGCAGCCTGATTCTGACCGTCTCCCTAGAAACTCTGTGCTACATCTGGCCCTCTTCGTCCCTTGGGAAGACTTCCTTTCCAGGACACAGGGCGCTATCACCGACATATGGTCAAGTTGCGAAGCTCGCCTTTCTCCCCGGCTCCGCTTTCACGTCTCGAATATCGGTCTCCTGAGGAAGTCGGCTGAGGATGCGCGGAGAGACGCGAGACTCTGGGCCAGTCGATCGGAAGGTGACGACACAGTTGACGTTGAGTATGCACTTGGCGGCGATGACTATGGAGAGGAACCTGCAACAACGGCGCACCAACATCAAAATTACACAGCTCTACTCCAGGTTCTGCAGAGTGCTGTGCGAGACTCTGATGTTACGAGAGGCTCACCAGTTCTAGGAGGTCTTATCGACGACCTGTGCGCGGTGAACTCGGTTGAAGAAAGGAACCCTTTGGTCCAATACCAACAAGACTGCTACGGGAAGACACCCCTTAACCGAGACGGCATTCAGGCAGCAGCCAAGGCTCAAAATCTACTGCATCTTCGGATGCTAGATGAGATTGAGACTGGTTCCCAGGCTGCCGCACTTTCCACGGATGGTGCGGACGTGGGCGGTGTCCCGGCTAGTCACTGCGACTCTGACTCTGCCACCATGCACCCACGTGCCAACCTAATAATAGAGCAACATGGCCCTCGAATACTCGTCGACGTCAATCCAACGACTACATTCGTGGAAATGGGACACGTTGTCGCAACCAGTTTTACATTGAACTACTTGCAGAGCATGGCCCTGCACCTTGTCTGCCGGTTTCTGGATAAGATTACCGTCGACCCCGGTTCAGCAGGTCAACATCTTCAATATATTGGCGGGCCAGGTGGCACAGGCAAATCGAGGATTATCGATGCCTTGAAAGCCATGTTCGAGGCAAGGAATAAGCCACATCTTCTCCAGATAACCGGCACTTCCGGGAGTTCCGCTGCCCATATCGGCGGCACGACAATCCATTCAGCCTGTGGGTTGGATGCCCATCGTGCCCCAAACAAACCACCGCCACCGTTCTCGGAAGCGAGGAAGTGGGTATGGAGCCAGAAGCTGGTTCTCGTAATTGACGAGGTCAGCATGCTCGGAGGCGCCACTCTGCACGACGTCAGCCGTCACCTACAGGCTCTCCGTGACTGTCCGGACGAGCCGTTTGGCGGTATACCTGTAGTTCTGCTCATGGGGGACTTCCATCAGTTCGCCCCAGTGCTTGAAACAAGCCTCCTGATCAGCAGATTCCCCGACCGGCCTGAGGCCCCCATGCGACAAGCGACCATCTCTCACCATAGCGGCTGTAGATTGTGGCACATGTTCAAAACCGTTGTGCTCCTCGAAGAGCAAGTCCGAGCACGAAATGATCCCCAGTTCGGTGCGCTCCTGGATCGGGTTCGCAACGGGCTCCAGTCACAGCAAGACCTCGACTTGCTGAACGCCAACATAGTAGGCCGCCCCGAAATCGCATTTCACAATGGTTTGCGTGCTATAACGCCGCTGAACCGCAACCGATGGGCCCTCAATATGGAAGCTGTTGTGGACTGGGCGCGCTTTCACAAGCGACATATCGCAATCTTCGTCTCCACGCACACATGGCGCAACGGCACTGTTTCTCAAAATACGATAGCTCAAACCATCGGCCAAGGTGACGACTCCGCCTGTAAAGTCCCCGGCATTTTCTTCTACGCCCAGGGTATGCCTGTGGTTGTGAACAAAAACATTTACACCGGTTTGAAAGTTGTCAATGGAGCAGAATTTACTGCCGTCGACATTGTACCCGACCCCAATCACCCAGGATACTACTTGGCGGATGGCGTAACCATCCACTTCGGACCACCGTTAGGCATCCTTCTGCAATCCAAGGAGACAGAGGCCTTGGCCATACCATCCCTCCCCGCCGGGACGGTATTGATCCGCCCTATGTCGCATACGCTCGACCCGTCCAACCCGCACTTCAGATTCTTGCCAACAAGATGCACGCGACGAGGACTACCAGTCGCACCGGCGTTCGTCCTCACCGACTACAAAGCCCAGGGTAAAACTTTCGTCGAAGTCCTCTTGGAGCTACGTGGGAATCGCATGACCAATGGTGAACCCTCCAAGTGCGATTTCACAAGTCTCTATGTGCAGCTGTCCAGGTGTACTACGCTTCAGGGTATCAAGCTTCTTAGTCCCGTGAGACCCCAGGATTTCATCGGCAACTCTCTGGACCAGCCCATGGTTGATGGCATGCGGAGACTCAAAAAGTTGGCCGCAGAAACGAGACAGGCATATGAGGGTCGGGGTCGCGAAGAGCAGTGATAAAGTGGACATCCACAGTAGCTTCCTGTGCGTTGTAGACGGGTTACACTTCATAAGGTGAGCGGACGGCATGCCAATCGTCCGGATCCCGTTCCCCTCCATTCCCAGGGCGTAAGTGCTTCTGCTCCTCGCAATAATCCCTCCACCATTTTTCGAAACCCTGGCGGCTGTAAAGCCATCTCGGCGGCCCTTCCCCGTCCCCAAACAGGTCCAGGATGTGGTCGCAGAACATCCATATGCCTTCAAGATGCTGCGGCAAAAGTGGCCTCCTGTCTTTGCGCGCGACCACAACAGTCCCAACGTGCGACTTCCACTCTGGCGGCGCGTACCCAGAATCGGCGTCGACGTTGAGGTACGTAGCGATCTGATTGTCGAGGTCTGCGCGATTAACGGACTCGGTCCCGACCCGATGCAGAACGAGCGGGAGCCCGATCAGCCCCGGGATGGGAGGCACCTGCCCCGAGAAAATTGGATGATCTCCAGATATTGTTGTAGCAGACCAAAGTGGGAACCTGCGCTTTTCAACCTCGCAGCGGACAATGACAGCATCAACATGTCCCGCATTTGTCGGGGTCCCAGCTGCGGCCGACGTATCCAGGTGTGGTGAGGCACTCACTGCCGGCGGGCCCGATTTTGCCGCCGACGCCCGCTGTGACGCCGCCTCCGGCTCCGAATCCGTGTCTATGTTGTCCCATTTCGAGTAATCGATAGGAGCCATTGGAATCTGACCGATTGCGCCAGTAATTACCGAATTTTCGCTTCATTGAGTTGGTCCACAGACAAACTCAAGTTCACCTTGCCTCTCACATGATGACGAGGGGAACGCGCCTGATGCCCACTGCCATGCGCCCTGTCTTAGCGCCTGATGCCCACTACCATGCGTCCGTCCCTGCCCAACTCCAGTTCGTTCCTCAAGGCATTGGAGGTCCCCACAGGGGACCGATCACCTGTTATCCCATGTACAAGGAGGTATGGCGATACATATGACCAAGCCACTGTTCGTGTTTGATTTTGGCTGTGGCGCACGTGTTGGGACGCGGACCCTACTGTCCCTAACATGGCGCGGGGCTGGGTGGGCCCCGGACCGCTGGTTGCCCAGGCAGCAATCGCCAAGTGGAGTTCTGCCATTTGCCCAAACAACGGCGCGAACGTCAAACCTCCTACCATGAAAGGCGGAGGCTGGTTTCGACCGATCGGGGGCCATCAACGACGACCATGGCCAAGGAGTCCGACACTATTAAGGAACTGCAAGAGCAGCTGCGTGAGGCGCGGTTGCGGGCTGAAGCGGCCGAACAGCAGCAGCGCAGCGAGCGAGAACAACGCGAAGCAGCAGAGCGACAACGCGAAGCAGCAGAGCAGCGAGCCGAGGCGTCTGAGCAACAGACGCAACCCACGACTCTCTACGAATACCTCGTTGCGTGCCACGAATTCGTCTTCGCGAAGCTCCAGGTCGAACAAAATCCCGACCTAGTATCAACAGGATCTTTGACCACTCCCCAGAGCAAACGGTGTCCGACAAAACTGCAGCCATGGCCGGAATTCCTGCAGCACCAACGGCGCATATTCGGCAGCCTCCTCGATACCTTCCCATGCGATTCAGCTCGACTTTTCCCGAGCAACCACTCCTGCGCTGCCATGGGCGATATGGTCGGTAGCCGAAGGATTGCGGACGAGAAAGGTTTGGAGCTCTTCTTGCACATTGCTGTGGAGGAGCCCGTGAGGAAAATAGTCCGCCAGCTCGCGCAAATCCCCATCGCGAGAGAAGCCCTCGACCTCGGCGGCGGCATCGTCTTCGAGAACCACCCTCACGCGCTGAGCGATATCTCGGAAGAGGTGGTTGACAGGCAAACACGGCCCGTACCGCCGAGCACGCCAGGTCACGGCGAGAATCTGAAGAAATTGCAAGCGGATCAGATTTGCATTTGCCGCTCTGACGGTGCCCAAGGGAGTCGCACAAGGGCCTTCATTTGCGAGTACAAGCCGCCACACAAGCTGACGGTGCAACATCTGCACGTCGGTCTCCAGATCGGAGACATCTACAAAGACGTCGTCAACCGGAAGACGATACCGACTTCGGAAGATGCAGAGGCGCGATTCAAATACCACGCCGAAAGGCTTACCGCGTCGGCAATCACGCAGACGTACCACTACATGATCGAAGGCGGTCTTGAGTACAGTCTCTTGACTACGGGCGAGGCGATTGTCTTCCTCAAGGTTGACTGGCGCGAGCCGGGGACGCTTTATTACCACATGGCGGTACCAAGTATCGAAGTCGCGGCGCAGACAAGGGACGCCCATTTGTGCACAGCCGTTGCCCAATATCTGGCATTCACGCTGCTGACCATTGACGGGCTAGGAACGCGGTGGCACGATCAGGATGAGCGCGACCAGGTCACGAAGGGGCTCAACAGGTGGGAGGTGTCGTTTGAGTCGACGTATCGATCGATTCCCGATCAGGACCGGTCGTTTCTTCCCGACAGCTCGCCGGGTTACCAGCCCTCTGCGTACGGCGACAAAGATCGGTCACCGATCCGTCGACGAAAGAATCCGCCGCGGGGACAAGGGCACGCCGACCGGGTCCGCTCGAGACGAGACGATAGGTCCGAATCGTCGGATGAGGATCCCAACTCGAGGGCGCCGAACACGCCGTCACCTGCCGAGCGGAACACAGGACCTAGACGGAGCCGGCGCTTAGCCGTGCGACCGCGTGGAGGCGGCACCAATAACAGCGGTCAAAGCCGACCGTTTTGCACGCAGAAGTGCCTACTGGGTCTGGTTCGAGGACACGCTCTGGACAGCAGTTGCCCCAACGTCTTTCTCCACTGCCGGCGGAAGACGCGTATTGGGCGCGGTGCCATCCGTCATCCTATCGACCATGCCGATTGGCTGCAGCTGCTCCGCACTCAGCTCAAAAAGACGCTGGACCGCGGCATTACGCCCCTTCAAAAGAGCGGCGCTCGCGGCGTACTCTTCAAAGTAGTGCTGCTCGAGTACGGATACACGTTTGTAAGCAAAGGGACGATCCAGGTGTTTATCCCCGACCTCGAACATGAAGCGGCCGTGTACCGACGCCTAGAGGATTTACAGGGGATACATGTGCCCGTGTTCCTTGGCGCCGTGGACTTGCGATCCCTGGACAGGATATACTACTACGACCACAGAGTGCACATTGTGCACCTGACGCTCATGTCGTGGGGTGGCGAGAGTCTGCACGAAGGGCGAGGGCGCCTGCCTACGGCGGAAGAGCAGGTGATGCGCAGCTTGCAGGCCATACACCAGTACGGAATCATACACCGGGATGTGCGAGGCCCGAATATTCTGTTCTGCGAGGAGACTGGCGGGGCGATGATGATAGATTTTGAGCGGGCGGAGCTGCTGGGGCCGCCTCGACCTCCGCTTGCGGGGATGGCGCCAAACAAGCGGCCCTTGCAAGATGGCACCAACAAACCCAAGCGCCAGAAATTATGTCGGGTGTCTCAAAGGGAGAGATTCTTCCAGGACATCCTGCAGGCGAAGGATATATTTGTTACCCTAACGTTGTAGATCCGGTTTGAGTTCTACTTGCTAAGCAGCATCGGATTCGTCGTCACATTGTGTCGTCCCAGATCTAACAATTGATCCCGATAACTTCTCTCCACTCATCAGGTGCATCCACCTTAGCGGCAGCATCCTTGGCAGCTGCGTCAGCAACGGTATTCCAGTCTCTCGGGATCTTCCAAAACTGGACAGCCATGCCGCTGTCGTCCCTATATCCCTCGATCTCGCCCAGCAGCACCTCCCACAGATCCTTATTTTTCACGCTGGCTCCCCCGCGCGCCACCCAGCCGTTCCTGACCCACGTCTTGGCCCATTTGGTAGAACCCTCAACAACATACTCGGAATCGGTGGCGATAACGACTGTGTGGAACCCCTCACCCGGCCAATATCGGAAACGCAGAACCGCAATAACAGCGCGAAGTTCCGCCCGGTTGCTAGACTGAATGGTTTCGTCACCAAAAGGTCCCTTTTTCTCCAGGCGACCAGAGGCGACAAGAGGCTTGCCTGAAAGGCTGAGGCCGTGCCAGAAAGCCCAGCCAGCCGTTGGATTTGGTTGGCCGTTGTTTAGACATGCGCCGTCGGTGCGGATCAGGACCTTGCCCTTGTCGTTCTGGAAAGTGTGTCTGATGGAACATGTTAGCATTATGCTCCATGTTCCAACTGCGTCTTTACTTCCCTGGTGACACGTATGTGGGTTTTCCGGCCCGAAAACAATTCCGAGGGAGTCCGTGAAGCCGACGACGGGACGAACTTGGTTGGAAAGTGCCGACCAGTGCCTCGTCTTAGTCTAGGGCCCAAAGCGTCGAGGGGAATCGGAGGGGTTGGCGCCATGCCGCGCCGATTGTTTGAACCGCCCGCAGTAACGGGCCCATTAGGGTCCGAGCCGCCGGGTGCCGGACCTACATCAGCGGCCACGGCGTTCGAATCAAAGTGAGTGCCGTCGCCGTCGCCATCCTCGCCGTCGTTGGCGAGAATGTCATCCATGAAGCTGTAATCTACACAGCACTTGCCGCAGGACACTAGCCCATGTGGACCGCAAACGAGCGTGCCGTCCGGGAGCTCACAAGGACCCTCCTCGTCATCGCTACTGCTTGGGGCGAGCGGTATTAGCCCTTGGGCTAGGTACCACCCAAGAGGCATGGGCCAAGGTTAGTTCGGAGGTGAGTGTTGGGCGAGCTTCGGTGTGTTCTTGTGAGAAACTGAAGACGAAGGTCGACGCCGCTCATTTGCGCCCTGGTGAGTCAGATTGAGAATTGAGAAGAAGCGGTGTGGCGTCGAGTCGGGCGGCCCACACAAGGGCAATTGATAGGCACGCCGAACCACTTTACTACGGATGCCGTGTTACGGACGCCGTATGGCTGACCGTCCAAATCGGGCAAGCGCACATCCCACTGTGCGCGTCTTCCCTTCCCCGCACATGGCCGGCTTTCCTCCCAGCCACCTGAATTAATCGCTGAAGCCATCGACAATCGGCGCCCACACGCATTGCTGTCGGCATCGGTGCCGTAGCGCTTCACATTTTCCATCACCGGCACCAGCATATCCACCTTAGCCGGTAGAGTACAGAGTCCATTTCGCAGCACGAAATCCATTTTAGCGACCTTGTGGCAACGACATGGCCGCTACCACGCTCCCTCTCCACTCTGCGGTTGACCCTGAACTTCACTATGGCCATGGAGACGACAACGCCTTATACAACCTGTTTGCGACGTGGCCAGAGACCTATTTCACCACCCTTCCCAAACCACATGGTAATCGCGGAATTGACGAGCCCTATTGGGAATTGCGGCAGTCACAAATCTTCCTGGACGACTGGTTCCTCGGCCGTGGCGCCCGTCGGTTGTTCACCTCTTTCGTTCCAGGTCCGGACAAGCTTGAGAGTCCGCTTACGCGAGCAGGCGAATTCAGATGATGTCGAGCTGCACACGAGAAGCACGATCCGTTTTGGGTCCGCGTTGGATTTTGCCCAAGAGCAAGCCAAGCTGGACAATGCCCTAGCCCTGGAGCTGGCTCAACACTGCCTGACACCTCCCACGCAGCGGGGTGCTCGAGGCGCCCGAGACCCTCCAGCACGGTCGATCTCACCGACGTCACCGTCGTCGCCGCCGGGCCGGGAGCAAGAGGAATACGAGGAATGGGCCGGTCTGTCCGACACCGGGTCTAGCAGTCACGCTGCCTCAATACCTATCCCAAACCCGCTAATCCCTGGCCCTGCCTTGGTGTCGGCCGATGCTCTTCAATCCTACGTCAACCATTTCGCGAAAGAAATGGATTTGGTGTTGTGAGGCACAACGGCTCCGGCAGCCAACTGCGGAAGACCAGATATGTGCTTCAGTGCGATCGATACGGCGAGCCTCGCACATCAAGGGGCGCAGGTCTCCGGCAAAGGCGGTCGCGCAAGTGTGGCTGTAAGTGGAAGGTTATTGCGGAGGCCCTGGAGCAGAACGACTACCTGTGGACTCTGCGGACATTTGCCGACCCTCAGCCCAGCCAACACAATCTCGACCGTACTATGAGTCTGTCAGCACACCCAGTCCACCGGAGACTTACTGACTCTGTCAAGGCAACAATTGAAGCAACGAGCCGACGAGTCGGGATAAGGGGGCGCGATGTCTGTGGTATCGCTCAAGAAAAGCATCACGGAACACAATTCACCAGACGGGACATCTGTAACGCCCGAGCTCTCTTGCGCCGCGAAAAGCTCGACGGATTGAGTCCGACAGCCGCCTTGATAAAGCTGTTTGATGCGAGGGGCATTCCATACGTCGCCAGGTGGTCGGTGGAAGAGCCCGACCGCGTTCTTGGCCTGGTTTGGACCTTCCCATATTGTCTCCGAATGTGGAAGCGCTTTCCGGAAACTATGAGCTTCGACAACACATACAATACAAACCGCTTCAAGCTACCACTCTTCCAGGTTACGGGGCTGACTTGCCTGAACTCTGTCTACAACGCCACTTTCGGGTTGATAGATAACGAGAGACGAGAAGGGTTCCAGCAGGGTGGCGATCAACTCAACGTCAACCGTCGGGTTGTCAACCTAGGTTGACAAAAGTCAACTCAACTCAACTCAACAGGCATTCATCTTACTAATCAATCAACGCAACATCGTCATGGTATTGAGTTGATTGCATTGACGAGCTGACGCGCAACGGGAAAATCCCCTGGGGGCAGAGACTGCCGGGTAGCTCAGGCTCACCCACAGCGTAGGGTTGCGCTAGCTCCTGATAAAGAGTACTGTTACGTTGCCCAGATTATGCCCTTACCTTAAGTACAGTAGAACATACCTTAACGCTTTTTCCTGGGACGCGCTCAACGCGGTCACGCGTCGATGACTCCAGGATCTTCTCCCTATCAACATGTTGGCCGCCCTGCCTACCTTGCCGTTCATGAATTAATTGGCTTCTCAGCACCAAGCTGATTCGCTTGTATTTCTCCAGACCCCAGAAGTCATGCCGATCGATGCAGCTTCCCCTTTGACCCCGGCTCCTTCAACCCAAGAGGTTGCAACGCCAGCGCAGTCCACCCCAGCAGAAGCCCAGGCCGTTCGACGAACCGAAGACCGACTGTTCCGACACTTCCGTGGCTACACATGGTCCCAACGAAGCAGAAATACAAAGTCGTGGGTCTGGGACTATGGCTTCGATATCGAGAATGACGCCGAGCGGCGCTGGGTCTGCAAACTCTGCATTGAAAGGAACATGCCGAGGCCACAACACCACCACCAACACCACCAACAGCTCAGAACTTCAATTCGGAACACAACATATTTTACACTCTCACAGTTAACTTGTGTCCTAACAGACATTGCTCCATGAGAGTTTCTCGGAATGCGCCCTTCGGCCTAACAATGTCTACACGGCCTCAAGTCAACACGAACCTGGAACACATCAACGAGCAAGTCACAACACATCCACTGCTACACGCAGTGATGTAATTAATCCCGGCGATTAATTAGCGATTCAATGAATCTGAATCTGAGGTTGGATTATTTATCTGAATCGTAGCTCTGCAGGATTAATTAAGTTTCAGTGATTAATTAAAGTGGATACAGCGGACTTGCTCCTAATTCATTGGCTCCGTTTGGCACATTTGCTTGGCCGTTGCCACACGGAGAGACGGAGGTAGCACGTCGGCATAGAGTGTTGATCCAATCTGTACCCGTAACCTAGATTAAAGGATGCCAACAGCAGCTTTCCTTCAATTCTGCAATGAGGTGCTGAAGCACCGAGCCACGTCGCCGCTCTCAAATATCATGGTTTCTGCGGATCAGTCGTGTGCCCTTGCCGAGGATCTCGACAGTCGGGCCGGGACCAAGAGGCCTCGTGAGGACTTCGGCGTCGCTGGAGAACCTGCACCGTCCTCCGAGGCCTCTGATACTGCAGCATCAAGGAAGCGCTTTCGCACCCCAACAGCAATCGATGTCTGGGCTGAAAGCCGACAGCCAGCGAAAAGCGAACCAGAGCGGAACCGGCACGGCCAAAGAATATGGTATTGCAAACGGTGTGCCTACACTCAAACAGCCCACAACAGAGTTCGCGATCACCTCCGGGACAAACACTGCATACGAATTTCCGAAACAAGGACCGCAAAAATGATTGGTCAACAAAACGCAATCGACAGGCTATTTGAGCAACAAGCTGCGAGACAGGAAGGGCATGATATTGAGCAGGAGCATCATCTTCTTGCGGCGGTGGATGACGAGTTGTACAACCAAGCCCTGGTCAACCTTTTGACGGCTCATAGCCTGCCACACAGCCTGGTCGAGTGGCCTGAGTGGTACGCCATGCTCCACACAGTCAACTACATGGCCCCAGGAGTCGTTACGCAAAGTCGGGGCCAAGTTCCCAAGCTGCTGGAAGCCAGCTTTATCACGCATCGCGAGAAACTGAGATCAAAGTTAAAGTCCTCACTTACACAGGTGCACTTCAGCATTGACATCTGGTCCTCTCCCAACCACCACAGCCTCCTCGGGATCGTGGCCCACTTCATTGATCGGGAGTGCCGGCAGTTGCGCAAGGCCTTGCTTGCGCTCCGGGAGCTTGAGGGCGCGCATAGCGGGGAAGCAATTGCAGAGACCTTCCTCACGGTCATTGATTCTTATGGACTGCATGGCCAGGTTGGGTACTTTACGCTTGACAACGCTTATAACAACGACACAATGCTGCAAGCCATTGCGAAGGCCTGCGACTTCGACACCGCTCATCGCCGACTCCGCTGTAACGGACACATCATTAATCTAGCTGTGCAGGCGTTCTTGTTTGGCAGGAATAAGGATGCCTCCGATGAAGCATTGCGCCAGGTGTCACAGCTATCCAAGGACGAACAGGAGGGTGTTGCTGACAGGCGAGACACGGCAACTGCATGGCGGCGCCATGGCGCACTTGGGATGCTTCACAACCTTGTGGTATGGGTACGCTCATCTGGCCAGCGCTATCAAGCGTTTTCCAAAGCTGCCGGTCGCATGATTCCCCAGGACAACTCCACCAGATGGAACTCCTGGTATCTGATGATTCACGTTGCGATAAAAGCCCGCAAAGAAGTGAACAGCTTTATCGATGACCACTACACGGAAGGCGACATCAGCCTCGATTATCTCCACCCCGAGCACTGGCAGGAGCTTCAGGAGATCCACGACTTTCTGCAGCCATTCCACGAGATCACCAAAGACACCCAATGGGACAATTCATCTCTAGATGAGGTGATTTGCTCTATGGATTTTCTTATCACGCATTACAAGGCCTCCACAGAGAAGTTTCGACACAGCCTTACCATGACTGATCGCATCATGACCAGTTGGTACAAGTTCGACGACTATTACAGGCGCACAGATGACTCCCCAGTCTACGCCGCTGCAATCTTGCTTCATCCGAGCCTCCGACGAGCACATCTGCATGAGGCGTGGAAAGATCAGTCACAGTATATCGGCCCAGCAGTGGAGGCCGTTCGCAAGTTGTGGGAAGATTACAAGCCGCGGCAAGTGCCGACAATTAACGAGGACCTTTCTGCATACGAGGCGTACAAACAGCGTATCTATCAACCGCCGTCTTCCCATGACGAATTCAATCGATTTATAGATGGCCCAACATTGCCCATTGGCTCGTCATCTGCTCTTTCTTGGTGGCTTGAGCCAACCCAAGCAACTTCATTTCCAAACCTGTACCGCCTTGCTGTCAACATTTTCTCGATACCAGCAATGTCTGCCGAGGCGGAACGAGTGTTTAGCGGAGCGCGCCGGACGATAACCTGGGACAGAAGTCGGTTGTCCGTGAAAACTATAGAGCAAACAGAGTGCTTAAAGCACTGGATGAAGAGTGGCTTGCTGGACCGCGCCTTCATGTCCCCTGACACAACTGAGGTGTATCGGGACAGAGGTGGTCGAAGAGTCCTCAACGACCCAGCCCAGGAAGCAGCAATACCACTGTGAACAGGCAAAGAAGCGTACGACAGCCCAAAGTTAATTAATCGCTGAATCATTAATTAATCATTGAATCCTACTCCCGATTCAGTAATTAATCTGAATCCTTGGCCCGATTCAGATTAATTGATTAATTACATGCCTGCCGGTCTGTTCCGCCTAGGGCGCGAGTTGCGGCTTGCTCTTCCCGGAGATGCACCATGATCCTCTGCAGCTTCTCGATCTGCCCGGCGATTGCTGCGTCGCTCGTCATGCCAAATATCGGAAACACATTGCGCTGTCTCGGTTGTTTCTCTTGGTCCGGGCCCGGCGTTGACGCACGCGAGGGTCTCGGCGGCATCCCGTGACGAGACGGTAAGTCGCTGTCGCGGAGTTTCTGTCGCTTAGGCGGAGGCGGGGACAGCGTTCTAGACACTGCAGATGCCACAGCAAAAGTCGGCACTTGAGCGCTGTCCGCGGAGGGATCGTGCCCGAGGCCGCCCGCATTGTTGCGACCGAAGCGTCCAGCAGCGAGGAGACGAAAGCGTCGCCTGTGGCGCTCAGTCATTGTCGAACCGGTCATTCTGTCCATAAGCCTCGAGGACGCACCGACAACCTCGGCGCGAAGAGCGGCGAAGGTGGCAGCCTGTGCGTTCTGGGCAAGTCAACCTCAGGAGAGAGAGGGAATGGTTTTGGGCCGCCTGACAGCGACTGGTCTGACAGCTCACGGGCTGGGACCCCTGGCAGCCTCCCGTGTCGAGCGGGTCAAAGCGGCAGCGGCCAGCCCACACATGGTGGGTCGGACAATTACAGTACGATAAAGAGAAGCAATGCCTGGTCCCTGTATTTATGGCGTTTCAGCCCCGAACTGCACGATGTTTGATGCCCCTGCCCCCCCGCGACCGTAACGCGAAATAGACACGTGTGTTCAGTCACTTTATGCGCCGTCAGTGGTCCGGCTTCCACCCCAGTACCGCCGGGACAGGTCGCCCAGGCCAAGCCACGGTGGAGCAAAAGGAAATAAGGTAAGACCCTGGCATGGCATGGATTTATTACCCCTGGAGGAAAGTCCCGATAGGGCCTCAACACTACGTACTTGACAGTCTGGCTCGTTTAGTACGTGACACCCCAAGCCCCACAGATAAAACGTCGCACCGCTTAAAGCCAACCTCGTTGTTCTTGATCCATGACAGGCCTGCTTGAAGGCCAAGTTCTTCAAGTGTTCAGCATCCTATTCTCAGCAACTGAAGCACGGTCTGCCACAGCCGAGGCTGTTTTGTTAGTATTATCGCATGTTACTGATCCACACCCTGAGCGACGCCGGTCGATTCCAGCCTCTTTGTCGCCATTGCAAATCTGATCATCGCACGCACGGCCTGCATGTCCGGTTCCCATTTGTCGCCATCCGAGGCAGCCTTGCCCCCCAGAAAGAAGGACAGATTCCCAATCTTTGTTCGTGCGCACTTCAGCAAGATTTCCCGCTATGCTGTCCAGTTCTTGCACCGGAAAAGAAAATGTTCTACCATCTCTGTCGCTTGTCCGCAATCGCACAGACTCGATTCCGCTGCTCCTATCCTGCGGAGATAACTGTTCAGTCGCATCATGGCGGTGCGGAGCTGCACCAGCACATCTGCTTCTTTCCTTTTCAGCGAGTCGTATATAGCACGGGTATGCCTGCCTGGCAGCACCTTGTCAATTCGCTTCGAGTATTTTCCGACGCTGTCCGGTAGTTATTCGCGCGTTCCTTCTTGGGCGAGAGCTAGCCTGAGCGTTGTCGCCTTCGCTTGGTACCAGGGCACTTCCGCCTCGCATCCCCTCTCCGTGGCTCGTTTCGCTGCGCCCTTGGCCAATTGTCGCGATGCGAGCTCCTCGTCACTGACCGGTACCCACCTAAGTCTGGCAGTACAGCCTCGCTTTTGAAGGCGCTTCATCTGATCGTATATCCCACGGATAGTACATTGTCTAGATTGCTGCTGAGGCCGCCTGACCGCGGCCACTACCGACCGGTTGCCTGCCACGACCGTCACGTCCTGAGGGACAAGGCCTGGCGGTATAGCTCTGAGCGCTGTCTCTATCGCTTCTAGCTCTGCTGTGTACGGATTTTGTTCGCTTCCAGGCCCGATGGTGACAGAAAAGGTGGCCAGAGTGCGGCCCAGGCCGCCATGTGTTGTGTCGCAAACAACGCCTCCCATGCCCACGGCGCCATGTCTCAGCGACGCAGCTGTTGCTAAGGTATAACGATGTCCTGTACGTCATATGGTGCTCGTGTCTCTTCGGGGTCATCCTGAACCAACACAGGGATGCGGTCCGTCCACGGCTGTAATGCATACTCATGGATGACTTCCATCCGTTCCGTGGACCCTTTAGCCACCATCGCAGCAATGCCTTGCATTGGCGAGAGATGCCGCTTACTTGCTTTGTTCTTCAGTGCGGCCAGTGGGTGCGTCTGCGGCAGCGTCCGCAGGTCCACGCAGAGCCTCGTCGCAGCCTGCTTATGCCGTTCCCCTACTGCGCGGATGCTGGCCTTGGCCTCGGCCACGGCGGTTGCCACGGTCTGGAACGATCCTGTGATGGCCTGCGCACCGATTCGTTGCGCTTTATTTAACCAGCCAGTTTCTTTCGCTCGACGCGCGTGCATCCAGACATTCGACGCATAGTCCATGGCAGGGGCGACCGTCGCCGTGAACAACTGTCTCGCTACCCTCGGTGAGAGCAACTTCAGCCTCTTCAAGCTCATGGCAGCGGTGAGCCACTTTTCGGCAGCTCTGGCCATATGTTTATGGTACCGCAGCCCGGAGTCCATGACCACCCCCAGAACCTTTGCGCTGGCTTTGGGTTTGGTTTCCCTTCCCTTGATCCAGAATGACGCGGCATTTCGCGCAGTGCCGCGCGTGAAGTGGACGATCGTCGTCTTGTCCCCTCGAAGGTCGCGCCACTGCGCCTCTCCCAATCGATTGCTTCATCAATGATCGCCTGAATGCCTACCCGGTTCGCCTCCGCAGTGCGGCCGGTCACCCAAGCCGAGTAATCGTCAATGAACGCGATGGATCCGCCTGCCGCCTTAATTCTCTGCACTAGGTCTGCGTTGAAGAACAAGAACAACACCGGCGACAAGGGTGACCCTTGTGGAAGACCAGCTTGTGGTAAGTCGCGCAGTTCCGACGTGTGCCCGTTCACGACGACCGTGGCCGTCCTAGCGGAGAAGTGTGAGGGAACCATCTGGTGCTTGCATATTTTATGCATGTCTCACTTTATTATGACAATTGTACTACTAGACAAAGTGAGAGCTTTCCTTACGAAACTCTTACTCTCCCCTTTCTCTCCTTGTAGACAATCACTTTGCTCAAGTCGCACTCGACCTTGTTCGTGCCTTGTCCCGTCACACCGCTGCCGTCAGGCACCACAACCTTGCCTGAGCCTTGCCCTGGTAAGAAGATGCCGAGTGGCGATCGCTCCGGTTTGGTACGTGCAAGGCGCCAGTAACCAAGCCACCCCCGACAACGGCAAATTAACGGCTCGGAATACTGCAAGTTGTGAGGATCGCGGCGTTTGGCCGAGTCGAGGCAGTGTCAGGTTGTCACAAGCAATAGCGCCTGATTGGGTGAGGGAAGCCAGCGACTGACAAAGTCAGGCGCCGCTTGACTTGGGGCCTTGCTCGTTTCGGTCGGCCGTTCACGTGCGAGTAACCAATTGTAGAGCCCAGCATACGCGAGGCGCAGGGGCATAGCCCCAAATTGACAAGGTTCCTTACGTTCGTCGCTTCTACAGTATGCCACAAAGCGAAGCGGCCCCTGAAGTGGTAACGTACGATTATGAGTTTCCGGGGCTGGCGGGCTGGCGATGTGTGGACATCAGCGCTGGAGCTGGAACGTCAGTGGCCCTGTCCGCAATGCTGTGATTGCAGCACGGGACGCACAAGCCAACGATGCCAGACGTCCGTGTCGGAGTATATAGGAGCGTCTAATCAGAGCATAAACTGGCCTGGAATTTCAACACATCCAACGAACTTGTTCACTTCCACTCAGCCGGCTCCTAGTTCCTGAGATGCGACTCTCTGTTCTCGCCATTGCCCTCACGGGTTCGATGGCCCCCAGCAGCGGCATGATCAACCGCCGGCAGCTCATGCTCACACGGCAAGACAATGACGGTATCGCACCCACGGCTGGCTTGTTCGACCAGCTTATTGATCACAATCACCCTGAGCTTGGAACGTTCAAGCAACGCTTCTGGTGGAACGCCCAGTACTATGGCGGACCTGGCTTCCCCATTATACTCGAGGCGCCCGGCGAGTTCACCGTCCGCGAAGACGATCTAGACCACTCCAACTCGACTCTCACTGGGCTCTTGGCCCAGACGAACCGAGCGGGCATGATCATTCTCGAGCACCGCTACTGGGGTAGCAGCTCTCCCGTCGGCAAGAATTTTACCTCCGAGAACCTACAGCACCTCAACCTAGACAACGCCATGCAAGACCTCATTTACTTCGCCAAGAACGTTTACCTACCTTTTGATCCTTGCGGCAACTCCAAACCAGACAAGGCGCCCTGGGTACTGACGGGCTGCTCGTATCCTGGAGCCTTGACGGCGTGGACGAACCTGTTCTCCCCAGGAACATTCTGGGCCTACCACGCCTCAAGCGCTGTGGTCGAGATCATATCGACGTTTTGGCAGTACTTTAGCCCGGTCGAACAAGCTATGCCGCGTAACTGCAGTGCTGACTTCAAGAAAATCATCGCGCATGTCGACGACGTCCTTTTCAAGGGCTCGCCAGCTGAGAAGGCAAAGCTCAAGAGCATGTTCAATATGACTGACTCAGTTGACGACGAATTTGCCGGCGCGCTGTCGGACCCTCTCGGCGACTGGCAAGACGTCCAGTTCACGACTGACTACTCCAATTTCTCACGCATGTGCGACTACATCGAGGTGTGTAGTTTCGATCCGAGCCACGCCAACATCACGAAGCTAACCCCTGCCCATGTTCAGAATCAATGGCCGGAGTCGAACATTACTGTGTCTGGAGCCGAAGGTATCGGAGTTGAGCGCGCTCTGAAGGGATTTGCCAAGTGGATGGAAATCCGAAGGCCACTTGAAGGCGCGAAGCTGAGTACGGATGACGCCGATGACGTGCTGTGGCGTTGGATGCTCTGCAACGAGCCGTGAGTTTCTCTCTGTAGCCCGAGACCAGACTTAGAGCTAATCGCCAGCCCAGTTTCGAATTTTGGCAGGTCTGGGGCCCCGGCTGCGACAATGGCCTCGTCTCCAAGGCATACAACCGCAGCTCGTCCCTTGCGCAATGCAAGAAGGAGTTCCCTGATACCAACGGCTTCACATATGGGCTCAACAAGGACCGTACGGTGGAGCAGGTTAACGCGAAGATTGGCGGCTGGACGCAGGTCAACACGACGCGCCTTATGTGGGTGAACGGCGAGTACGACCCCTGGCGGCCAGCCACGGTGTCATCTACATCCCGCCCTGGCGGTCCCCTCAAAAGCACCAAGGAGGCACCTGTCTGGGTCATTCCCAAGGCGGCGCACTGTAATGACTACAGAACTGCCAATAGAGTCAACGAGGGGGCGCGAGAGGCCATTGACGGTGTCGTGAAGCAAATGAAGGAGTGGGTTGCCGAGTTTTACAAGCGAGACGGAGTGAAACAGCCGCGCGAATTTCTCTCGTAAGGTCCCCTTGTTCCCTCCCTGAATTAGACTTCTACGAGGTATTATTAGTCAATAAGTTACGGCTATAAGGAACTCGGAAGCTGCATGGAAGGCGGAGGCTTGAGGGTCGTACGACGGTGTGGAAAGCAGCCCTACCGTCAGATCCAAGGTTCGAAATCGATCGATTCGATCGATTCGTGAGACACATAGAGCGATCAGCTCAGTGATTACACAGATGCGCACAGCCGGAACCTCGACGCAGCTCTTCGCCGTAGCAGTACAATGTGGATGAGCATTAAAGGCTCCTTCGCATTTGCATTGTGGTATTGGGAAATCCATAAAGGACAAAAACCAATACCAAGGAGCCAAATACAATATTCTCCTGTCCCCCCCCCCCCCCCCCCCCCCCCCGGGGGGGCGGGAATTCCCGCTACCGAACTAGATTTCCACGCTGATAAACATGACTCTCAAGGAGGAAGAACAACATCGTCGCGGCAGACGTAGAATCAGTGGCCAGAGCGCAATTCAATTTTCGTCTCCCTTCGGCAGCATCGTATACGCCTCCCAAATGTGCCCATCAACATCCTCAAAGCTCCGGCAGTACATTCCCAATCCCTCTCCATTTGCAGGCATTGTAAACGGGTCCGGCTTTCCACCAGCGGCAACGGCTTTCTCAACCATGGCATCGACATCTCTCTTCGTCCTAAGGGCAAAGGTAAAGATCACCTCGGTGACCTTGCTAGCGTCGCTGACCTCGGTGCCGGGCCGAATGAAGGTCTTGTAGCGGGTCGTGTCGCTCACCAGAAGGACGACATTGGAGTTCGGGGCTGGGAGGAAGAATGCCACGGTCTGCTTGTCGCTCCATTCCGTGTTATCCGAGAACCCGAGAGCCTTGAAGAACTTGGCTGCAAGATCGATGTTCGAAGTGCTGAGATTGACGTACAATGATGGCGGAGTTTCGGTCGACTGAGACATGACGCTCGTGAGACGGTGTGAACGAGGAGATCCTTGGGCCGGATGATATGAGTAGGCTGCACTTCCAAACGGCTGGGTGGATTTGTACCCCAAATGAAGAAGCAATTCAAAATTTAAATAATACCTTATGTCCTCCACCATGGTTGTACAGTAATCCAAAATAAATCCCCGCTCATCGCGATCGAGGATTGAAGCTCCCGCATTTTCGTATTCGTCGGATGGGGGCCCTGGGACAATCACGGCGGGTGTGAATTGCCGCTGGCTTGTGCCAGCAATGAGCTCTCCTGCAATGTTCGACAGGCTCAGTGGACTCCACACATCGACGAAAGTGCGGAGTGCCAAGACCAGCTGTGCCTGCGTAATCGCCCAAACGTCTGCCTGCGTGCCGTCCAACCAATTCCGTGCCTGTCAGCCAAGACACGTAACCTTAACCGGATGCCAGGATAGCGACCGTGAGCCCGCATGTCTTTTTGTGGGCTCTCGGTGCCTGTCGCCTTTCTGAGCTCGGTGGAGCGACCAAAGCTCTGAGCCACGGTGCTCGGCCCGGGCTGTGCCGCTTGCAGGACACTTTTGCATCGTGAGCAGCTCGTAACATCGTGTCATACCTCGGTAGAGCCTCCTTGCAGGGCACTCTGATCGCCATGTACCCTCACTGTGGCACTCGACCGCCTGTCTACGACTGCGATCAGCTTCGATACGTAGTATCCACCGGACGCCGCGAGCATTGACAATCTCAGGCTCATGAGATCCTGCTCCACACAAGCTTCCATGCCTCTGAGTAAGGGCCGTGATTCAATATCCCGGATACCAACCAATCTCCTCCATTGGCCACCGAATCCAAAGCCTGTGCACGCTGTCTAGTGACCAGTAAATCCGTTCCATCAAATACGTTCCCCATCCCTCCATCCACCAGACATGCTCCAGCTTCTTGAGCAGGACACAGTAGAAGGCGAAGATACAGAGCGCACCACTGTCGTTGGTCTTGAGGAGGATCACATAGTCATCCGACACTCGATGCACCCATGTAAACACGATCTTAATTAGTCCCAAATCCCCCTCATTGCTAATTGCAGCTAGAGCGTAGCTCGCCTGCAGAGCTTTCGAAGCATCGAGTAGAACCTCGCGATTCAATGCAGAGTCGCCGGCGATCCGATGGCGGATTTTATTTTCCAGCTCGGTTAGGCCGCCGTTGACGATAAACGACAAATCACTCTGAGGACCTCGCTCGCGAACCATTACTGCCAAGGGTGAGCAACGAATAATGTCTCTGTGCAGTTCGACAATCGTTTTGGTTCCGCGTGCGAGGAAAAGCCACTCTGGCACAATTCCATGGCTGACGTGGGAATCATTTGGTTGCCGTGGTCGTGCAAGCGCAAAGAAGCAAGCTAGGATCGAAAATAGACACAGTGGAGCCGAATTCGCAGCGTTGATATCTGAAATCAGTGGCAGTGCAATAGAAGAAGACGCGTTGTGGCGTTCAATTGCTTTCCTTACGTGGCTGTCTCTCGTCGCTGGGCGAAGCCGCGCTAGATGGAGAGACGCAAGCGAGAGAATTTCGTGAAGGACGTATTCGTTCTGGAAGCCCATCTGAGGTCCCTGCACATAGATCCCGGCCACCCCCTGTTATCGGCCGCCCAAAAAAAAGTGATCGGTTTTCACGAAGACCAATTCAATCGCCTGTCACTGCCTACCAACACCCACTACGATACAATCGTCACCAATTTCTGAAAGTTCATCTTCAGTTCTATCAGGGTCTCCATTCTCAGCTGCATTGACCTCCGCCTGCGCCCGCCGCACTGCCTCAACGTCGGCGAACCTCGAATTCGGGCTCGTTTCCACCCTCTTCCTCTTCTTCGGCTTTACGGCCGCCAATTGTGTTTCCAGCGCTTGAATCTGTAATTGAGCTTTTGCCAAGAGGCCGTCCTTTTCATCAAACCCCTTCGTAATCTTCCTGAACAGCAGCCGCTTCGTGGGCACGTCGTCGTCGAGCTGGTTGAATTGAAGCACTTGCACCTTCAGATCTTGAGGGCGCCTCGGAGTCGACCACGCAATCTGCGATGCGTCTGATTGCCATCCCGGCGTAGAAAAAGGGCTCCTGAAGGCATCGGGCGCTTTCTTCGCATCCTTCTTGCGCTTGTTTCTGTTCTCCAGCAGGAGAGGGCTCAAAAGTGGCTTTTGTAACGGGCTGAGCCGTTGGTGCGCATTCGGCTGACGCCGATGCTGGTAACGCCACCAAATGAGGTCTCACAACCTGCCCCTGAGTATCGACTATATGTCGCCAGGTAGCCAGCTCCTCGAGAGCTTCCTGCTCTCTTCTCTGCAATGCAATCAATTTGTTGGTTTATAGCACGCTTCTGGCTGAATAAGCCCCGTGCCCCTTACATATTGATTGCATTCGCATCTCGAAACACAGTAACGGCGTGCGCAACAGTACTCACAACAGTACCCGCACGATAAAGGAAGAAGCTCAAAAGGTGCATAATACTGCCCATCATAAGTATTCGCACAAACACAAAGAACTACGGAACAATGGATCAACAGATGCAAGGAGGGCCACCAGCAGGGTCCCCGACACGCGATCCACAAGGACAGCAGTCGGCCCAACAGATTTACGAACAAATTTGGAACCAACTGCAAACTGATCTCAACACCAGACTCGCCCACATCAACGACCAGAATGTCGCTCAACAACAATTGCTGCAGACACTCACGTCTCGACTCACGGCAGCAACGAACATCACACCCGGAACCACAACAGGGCTGCCGACACCCAACCCGCCGCCAAGCTTCCAGTCAGGACCTTCAGACCCAACGACCGAACCGGACGTCTGTCGGCCACGGCCCAAACTGCCCAATGTCTCCACCTTCGATGGAAAGGCAGGAGAGTTCAGGACTTGGATCAACCAGATGAAGCGGAAGCTGGTCACGGACGCCACCTGCCTTCCGACCGACAATGACAAGTTTACATACATCTACTCAAGGCTCGGAGGCAAGGCGGCCAATATGGTAGCATCTTATGTGGAAAAACAAGAGGTCAATGGCTACACCCATCAGGACTTCTTGGACCACCTGCGTGCATGCTTCGACAACCCACACCGACAAACCGACGCGTTGAACGAGATGAGGAAATTGAGACAAGGTAACACTGCTTACATCGTTCACCTCCGGAAGTACGAGAACTTGTTAGCGGAGAGCGGTGCCTGGGACTGGGACGACGCGGCCAAGGTCAGCATGTTCAAAGATACCCTGGCCGATCCGTTAAGGGAAACCATCGCTGCCAATGCCCTGAACTTACGAGACGACGAATGGACGTCATGGACAAGATCGGTTGGGAGGCTCGCCACGGAACAAGAGTACTTGCGTCGGAAGACACCCCCAAGAGTACCACCACTGGCACAACAGCCAACGCAACCGAGAATGCCATGGAATGGGAAGCAACCACTACGACTCACGTGAACAAAGCCGCCACAAAAGCCCCCGATCCAAAAGGTGGCTACGCAAAAGGGGCCAACGGCAAGGTACTCCGGGCCAAGTGGGTTTCCAAAGAAGAGCTCGAGGAGCGCAAAAGGAAGGGACTGTGCTTCCGGTGCGGTGGAAGCGGACACGCCTACACACACTGCAAATTCGCCCCAGCGATTAGGCCCGTCGCAACAGCCACTACCGACACTGTCCTTCCCGTGGTAGAGGAAGTCCCGGAAGACGAAGACGAAACCCCAAAAGCCTAACCCCTGGTGAAAACCGCCATCAGGGGTACTCTCAGGAAGAAGTGGAAAGAGGATGGGAAGAAGCGCAAAAGAAAATGGAAAGCAGCCTCATGACAGTCGATGTCATGATTGACAATACCAAATTCGTGCCCACATTGATCGACTTGGGTAGCACTTGTTATTGCGCCATCGATGACTCCCTCGCCACCTCCATGAACCTGAAGCGTGTGAAAATCAGACCACGGTTCTTAGAACTGGTCGCAGGAGTCCCTCGCCCAGATATCAGCGAAATCACATGTTTCGACATAGACATAGACGGGCACAGCAGAAAGATGGTCTACGCCTACATTATCGGCGGTCTGAACGAGCAGCTAATTTTAGGACGGGCGTGGATGAACGAAGATTTAGTGGAACTGAACCCAGCCGAAGGAACCCTATACATCGGAACATCAGGGATCACGGTCCGCAGCGTGGAAAACAGACCACCGACCCAGACTTCTATCAAGAGGGTCGTGGCCACGGCCTACTCAGCATTAGTCCGGAGAGCAAAAAGAGAATCCACCGCCGCCGAGCTTGGGACACGGGTATTCGCAGCGAGCCTTGCGGATATTAACAAAGCTCTAAAGCCCAAGGTAAAAGGCGACCCGATGAAACTCTTGCCTGAGCATTTCCACAAAGCCCTCCCCTTGTTCGATGCCCAGAAAGCCAAGGAATTGCCGCCACACCGACAGGGCATCGACCATACTATCGAGATCGAAACCGGCGAAGACGGGAAGAAGAAGACCATCCCATGGGGGCCCCTGTACAGCATGTCCAGGGACGAACTCCTGGTCCTGCGGAAAACGCTTACGGAACTGCTGGACCAAGGATTCATCCGAGTCAGCAGTTCTCCCGCCGCAGCCCCAGTGCTTTTTGCGAAGAAGCCGGGAGGCGGGTTACGGTTCTGTGTCGATTATCGGGCGTTGAACAGCATCACGAAAAAGGATCGCTACCCCCTGCCTCTCCTCAAGGAGACGCTGAACAACATCACCCGGGCGAAATGGTTCACCAAGCTGGACGTATCCGCCGCCTTTCACAAGATACGAATCACAAAAGGGCAGGAGTGGATGACGGCATTCCGCACAAGGTACGGACTGTACGAGTGGACGGTCATGCCGTTCGGCCTGACAGGAGCTCCGGCAACCTTCCAGAGGTACATTAATTTCGTCCTCCGGGAGTACCTGGATGAGTTCTGCTCGGCATATATCGACGACATTCTGATATTCACCTGCGGATCGAGGCAAGACCACAGAGAGAAGGTCCTCCGCGTCCTAGAGAAACTCATGGACGCCGGGCTGTCCCTCGATATTGACAAATGCGAGTTCGAAGTCCAGACCGTTAAATACCTGGGATTCATCATCGAAGCCGGGGTAGGAATCAGGATGGACCCCGCCAAGGTCGAAGCAATCATGGAATGGGCATCGCCAACAACCCAAAAAGGAGTTCGAGGGTTCGTAGGCTTCGCCAATTATTATCGAATCTTCATCGAAGACTTCGCTGAGATTATACGGCCGCTCACAGCGTTGACTGGAAAGGACATAGCTTTCCGATGGACGGACGCGGAAGAGGAAGCCTTCCAAACGTTGAAGACCAAGTTTATTACGGCCCCCGTCCTGGCCCAGTTCGACCCAGAAAAGGAAACCCGCTTGGAAGCAGACTCGTCAGGATACGTGACCGGGGGCTGTCTGTCACAGAGAGGAGAAGACGGCCTGTTTAGACCCGTGGCCTATTACTCCAAGAAGCACACCCCGGCGGAATGCAATTATGAAATCCACGACAAGGAGCTGCTGGCTATCATGCGGTGTTTGGAAGCATGGGACGCAGAGTTACGAAGTGTGGGGGAATTCACCATCGTCACGGACCATAAGAACCTCGAACATTTTACTCAGAAGAAGAGGTTAAACGAAAGGCAAGTGCGCTGGTCCCAGGAGCTCTCTCGATATAACATCAAACTGGCCTTCCGGCCTGGGAAAGACGCTCCCGTCCCCGATGCATTATCCCGACGCGAACAAGACCTGCCAGCCAGCGTCGATGACATCAGGTTATCAGCCCGCGTACAAGAGATCTTCCGCCCCTCGGTGGTGATACGGAAAGCGGAAACCATGCCAAACGAACTGCCAAACCAGCCCCCACTGCTTCCAGAAAACCTGATCGGGTCATGGTCGATAGGGGCCCGCGAAGATCAAGTTTTCCAGCAAGCATTAAACGCAGTGGCAAAGAAGGCACGAAGATTCCCCCCAGATCTAAAACTCCCAATCAACATCTCGGAATGCACGATCGGGGATGACGGTTGGTTACGGTATAGAGACTCCCTATGGGTACCAGATCACGAACCCCTGCGAACTGCCATATTGCACGAAGTCCACGACTCCCCCATCACCGGGCACCCCGGACGAGAGAATACATTCAGCATTCTCTCCAGAAGGTTCTACTGGCCCAACTATTCACAGGACGTACGAAGGTTCATACGAAATTGTGATACGTGTGGCGGAGCCCACCCCTGGAGAGATCAGAAACGAGGCCTACTGAGGCCCCTTCCGATCCCCATGCGTGTGTGGAGAGAGACTTCCATGGATCTTGTCACCGGGCTCCCGCCTAGCTCAGCATCAGGTGCCACCACACTTCTGGTGATCACTGACCGGCTGAGTAAGGGGACCGTCCTCTGTGGTCTGGTAGATGAAGACATCGACACTATTGCAAACGGCTTCATAACTCACGTTGTAGCCCATCACGGCTTCCCCGAGGCAATTGTCAGCGACCGCGGCCCCCAATTCATAAACGCGGTATGGAAACGCGTATGCCAGCTCCTCGGAATCACGCGCCGGATATCGACAGCCTACCACCCAGAAACGGACGGCTCAACAGAACGGATGAACCAAACGGTGGAACTATACCTGCGCGTTTTCGCAACCCACTGCCAAGACAACTGGGAGAAGCTACTCCCCATAGCCCAGTTAGCGATCAACAACAGGAACGCGGCCTCTACCGGAATCAGCCCCTTCTTCATGACGCACGGTTACACGGTTGACCCTATCCAAACGGATGAGCCTCTGCGGGACGGAAATAAATCGCCCGTCGAGAGGGGAGAAGGAATTGTCAAAAAGCTCCAAGAAGCTTGGGAATATGCACAGGCAGCGATGGCCCACGCCCAGGAGGTCCAACAACAATACGCTAACCAGCACCGTCAGCCCGCGACGCAACTCAAGGTAGGGGATAAAGTGTGGTTGAACCTGCGCAATATTAAGACGGTACGACCAAGCAAGAAGCTGGATTGGAAACATGCCAAGTACACCGTTTTAGAAGAGGTTTCGCCACTGGCATACAGATTGGACACGCCTCCGGGAATACATAACGTGTTTCACACCGACCTTCTTAAGCTCGCAGCGAACGACCCTTTTCCATCACAGCATCAGGACGACTATCAACCGGAACCCATATTGAACGACGAAGGAGAACAAGAGTGGGAAATCGAAGAGATACTGCAGGCTAGGTGGAATGGCCGGAGACGGGAGGGATACGTGAAATGGAAAGGCTACACTCGACCGAGTTGGGAACCAGTGACGGCACTACAGGATACAGCAGCATTAGACCGTTTCGAAACCGCATACGGACCCATAGAGCAGAATGACGGGCCTGTCAAACAGCGGAAGAGACAGAGGAGAGGAAGGGGATGATGTAACGGGCTGAGCCGTTGGTGCGCATTCGGCTGACGCCGATGCTGGTAACGCCACCAAATGAGGTCTCACAACCTGCCCCTGAGTATCGACTATATGTCGCCAGGTAGCCAGCTCCTCGAGAGCTTCCTGCTCTCTTCTCTGCAATGCAATCAATTTGTTGGTTTATAGCACGCTTCTGGCTGAATAAGCCCCGTGCCCCTTACACATTGAGCAGCTCCTATAAGGTCCGCTTTGAGCCGGCCTCTCTGAGCTGTGACCATCTGTCCGGCAAGGCTAAATATTCGCTCTGGCTCCGAAGACATAGCCGGGATGGAAAAAAGATCAATTGCCATTCGCGATAAGCGTGGATACTGGCGTCTGCGGAGCAGCCAGTATTGGATCGGATCGTCAACCAAACAATCGCCTGGATCGGTACTCGCCACCCATTCTGCATACTCGTCACGCACGGAACACACTGAAGGCGCGGGTTGGGCGCCGAGCTTCCTAATTGAAGCCATGAAGTCATCAAGATCCGTTGTCATCCTCGACACAGTCGGCTGTTCCGGGATAGTATCTTGCTCGATCGGGAGACTTCGATACTCCTCCCAGAGCTCTTGCACCGCGGTCCTTCCTCTGGTCAACCAGTCCGGATGATCAGACCATTGCGACTCGACTGTCGACCAGCGGAATGCAGGGTGGAGGACGAGGCTCGCGAGGTACGCAGGGCTGTCCTCGGTGAGGGCGTAGTATTGGTCAAGCTTCATCCAGCCGAGATTGCAGCCAATTCGCAGGTAAGGCTCCTCGTCTCGTTCATGTTGCAACTTTGCCTCTTCCAGGTGCTTCAAAAGCCACTCCATTGTCAACAAAACCTCCCAAATCGCGCCGAATTTGCCTTCCCGCGGTCGGCCCTCTAGGCGTTTTGTCGCGATCTTCAATGGCTTCAGAATCGCCAAATACTCTGCAATAACGGACCAGTCCTCAGCGGCCATCCGATCATCCACAATTGTAGGCTTCTTGCGACACTTCTTCGGCATCGGTTTTGCCCCATTCTGTGTCCTTCTCGCCACGTATTGGCTCCACTCTGTCACTTCCGCTTGGACCAGCGAATCAAGTGCATTGCGAAGCGTGTAAGCGCGCTCCATCATCGCTTCGGACGAGTTCCAGCGAGTAGCGTTATCCATGACGACATCGTAGGTTGTTTTGTCTTCGAGGCCGAGGGCCGTGTTCTCAATGGATTGGAGCTTGTGGAGCCTTTCAATGCGCTGGCCAGACCTTTCCACCCAGTGAACAGTATTGTGCAGCTTGCCAATGGGGCCCTTTGATCTCCAGAGTTTGACCTCGTCTTGAATCTCTTTGTCGGCTTGACAATCCTCTTCGAACGCGTCGGCATCCGTACCGAAAAGAATGGATCGGGCGACGAGATTGATGATGTGGCCACAGCAACGGAGCCGACGATGTTGCTTTTTGAACCCCAACTCACGGCCCAAGTCTTCAAGGCACGTGTCGTTGCTCTCCGCATTGTCTGTGACAAAGTATCCGACGCGGTCCTCGAGCCCATACTCGTGAAGTATCTCGCTGACACGATCGGCGAGATTTTCCCCGCAGTGACGACCTTCAATCCGGGGCAAACCGAGGAGAAACGTACGGAAGTTCCCTTCGTCGTCAAGAAAGTGTACGGTAAGGCCAAGTAAGGACATAAATTTTCGAGAGGACCACGCGTCAAAGGAGACGTTGATGCGGCTCAGCGACCGACGAAGCAATTCCGTCACGACGCCCTTATGACGATTGAAGGATCGTACAATCCAGTCGCGGATGGTGCTATGGGTTGGGACGCTGCCCGAATCCACAATGGCGCTATTCGCGTAAGCCAGAAGATCACGAAAGTATGGACTCTCCAGCTTGTGAAATGGGATGTTGTCGCACGCCACCCAGCGTATGAGGAGATGCTGAAAGCGAAGCGGATCAAAGGACGAGATAAAGGCGTTCATCAAAGCCTGGTCCTTGGGTTGGTGGGTGTCGAGGTCAACCATGTTCAGAAGAGTGCGCTGCTTCTTCCTCTGTGGAAGCATTGGTCCGCCCTTGCAAACGTGGTGAACTTCTTCCATATGGCTGTTTGCCTGACTGGTGGAGGCAGCGTCGTACATGTGCGTTATGGTAGTCTTCTTGCGATGGCACAATTTGCAAAGCCAGTATCGATGACCGGAATCGGTGTTCTCGATGTCGAAGCCATGCTCCCATACCCATCCCGTCCGCGCTCGTTTTCTATGCTTGCGTATGGAGAACCCCGCGAGACGATTCCAATCAATGCCTTCATACCCAGCGTAGTCGATCGAGGGCGACGTGTCGCCCGTTCCGTCCACGTCGGGCTCTAATGGGTCAAAGTCGGGGGAGCTCTCGGGAACGCTAAAAGAGGTCGATGGGGCGCTGGAAAGGTTGCTTGACAGCATTTCGCCTCTTGTTGTTTGGGCCATTTTTGAGTAGGCTGAAGGTGGCTATTGTTGGCCATCTGCCACAAATAACTGGCTCCCACATGACAAGCACGCCCATGATATATCCTGTAGCCGAACGCGTCGCGTCAAGTGTAAAAAGAAATCTTGGTGACGAGGCTCGTCAAAAGCAAATGCGCGTGCGGCCACTTCCTGGCTACGCAGGCTCTCGACACTGATTGGTCGCAGTTACGGATATGGGGCTTATCCAAATAATCAAATATCCAAATGAATCTGGGCCATCCGATTTGATTTGATTTGAATCGCCGCAGGGGCGATTTGATTTGATTTGATTTGGATAAATTTGATTTGATTTGGTTAGATTTGATTACGATTTATCTGTTTGCAAGCCTGGGCGTCGCTCCGAGAGGGCGTGGTGCCTCATCAGTGGCGGACGGCAAAGATTATCCCGCTAAAGAAGCCGGAAAAAGGAGACTACACCGAGGCGAAGGCGTGGCGACCGATATCACTTCTGTCGACACTGGGTAAAATCCTGGAAGCGGTCATCGCAGAGCGCATATCATACATGGTGGAGGCCTACGGGCTCTTGCCTGCGAACCACTTCGGTGCGCGGAAGCGACGGTCGGCCGAGCAAGCCCTCCTCCTCTTGCAGGAACAGATCTACAAGGCATGGAGCGCCCGAAAAGTACTAAGCTTGGTCAGTTTCGATGTCAAAGGCGCGTATAACGGAGTGTGCAAGGAACGACTGCTCCAGAGGATGAGGGCTAGAGGGCTGCCAGACAAGCTGGTGAGATGGGTCGACGCATTCTGCTCCTCGCGAACGGCGTCGATCGTCGTGAATGGGTACACGTCGGCAGTGCGAGAGTTGCCCCAAGCGGGCCTGCCGCAGGGGTCGCCACTGTCGCCGGTCCTGTTTCTCTTCTTCAACGCGGACCTGGTACAGCGAAGAATCAAGGCGGCAGGAGGATCAATCGCATTTATCGACGACTACTCGGCCTGGGTGACCGGTCCGACCGCAGAGGCAAACGGGGCGGGCATCCAGGCAATTATTGACGATGCGATCGATTGGGAGAAGCGCAGCGGCGCAACGTTCGAGGCCGACAAGACTACGGTGATCCACTTTACACGCGCTCCCGCGCGGAAAAGCGACATACCGTTCTGGATCAATGGCACGAAAGTCAAGCCCAAGGCCAGCGCAAAGATCTTGGGCTTGATCATGGACGACGGTCTGCGGTACCAAAAGCACATGGCCAGAGCTGCCGAGAAGGGGCTGACCGCCGCCATGAGCCTGAAGAGGCTAAAGATGCTCTCACCAAAGGTAGCAAGGCAGCTGTTCATGGCGACGGTCGCTCCGGCTATGGACTATGCTTCTACTGTCTGGATGCACGCTCGTAGGGCGAAGGAAACGGGCTGGCTGAACAAAGCGCAGCGGATCGGTGCGCAGGCGGTCATCGGAGCGTTCCGGACCGTGGCCACCGCTGTGGCCGAGGCGGAGGCCAGCATTCCGACTATAGAGGAACGACACAGGCAGGCCGCGACGAGGCTCTGCGTGGACCTGCGGACCCTTCCGCAGACGCATCCGCTGGCAGCGCTGAGGAACAAGGCGAGCAGGCGATACCTCTCGCCAATGCAAGGCATCGCCTCAGTCGTGGCCAAGGCTTCCACGGAGCGAATGGAAGTCATTGGCGCGTTCGCTTTGCGACCATGGGCGAAACGTATCCCTGTATCGGCGGAGATGGACCTGGCAGGGACGGTCCAACCACCAAATCCACAAGGAATCATTATAACAACAGCAAGCTCGCAGAAGGACGGCAGAGTGGGTATGGGAGGCGTGGTCTGCGATACAACGCATGGTGACACGGGCCGCATCCTCGGCACCTACTCTGTTGCTCTCGGACCTGACAGTGAACAAAACCCATACACGGCGGAACTCGCAGCGATAGAAGCAGCACTGAGAAACGTACCACCTGGCCTTGTCTCTCGAGACGTGACGGTCGTCACGAGCAACCGCTCAGCGGCGATTGCGATCAGGCGGCCACGGCAACAATCCGGACAATGCACTATTCGTCAGATATACGATCGTGCAAAACACCTTCAGAAGAATGGCTGTTGTGTCAGGCTTATGTGGCTGCCGGCAAAGGATGAACGATGTACGTTCAGACCACTGGCCAAAGCGGCAGCGCAGCGAGCCACTGAGCAGGAGTGTGTCGTGGAAACGCCGCCGTACCAAGCGAGCTCCACAACGCTCCGGCTTGCACTCGCCCGTGAACGACCGCGCGAACAGCTGCCAGATAGCGTTGGAAAGTATTTGAAGCGCATCGACAAGGCGCTACCGGGCAGACATACCCGTGCGTTATACGAGGCGCTGAAAAGGAGAGAATCAGACGTCCTCGCTCAGCTTCGGACGGGGATGATGCGGCTGAACAGTTATCTTCGCAAGATAGGTGCAGCGGAATCGGACATGTGCGACTGTGGACAAGCACCAGAGACGACAGAGCATTTTCTGTTCCGGTGCAAGAAGTGGTCAGGACAACGGGAAATTCTCTTTACATGCTCACGAACAAAGATTGGCAACCTTTCTTTCTTTCTGGGAGGCAAAGCTACGTCGGATGACGACAAGTGGGAACCGGACATGCGGGCTGTGCGTGCGACGATCAGATTTGCGATTGTGACGACAAGGCTGGCAACAAGTCGTGCCACTCAGGACGTTCATCTTTAACATGCGACTATACTAACAAAACAGCCTCGACATTGGCAGACCGCGCTTCAGTTGCTGAGAATAGGATGCTGAACACTTGAAGAACTTGGCCTTCAAGCAGGCCTGTCATGAGATCAAGGACGACGAGGTTCGCTTAAAAATGTTGCGACGATGTATACGTGGGAACGAACCAGATTGTTAATTAGGTAGCGTCAAGGCCCTATAGGGACTTCCCTCCGGGCGTAATAAATCCATGCCATGCCATGCCGTAAGTGGCTTCTCATGCGAAGAACGGCGCGCGCCACGTGGCGCGACGGGCGGTCCCATTGCCAGCAACACCAGCTACTGATAGCAGGAAAGCGTCTTGGGCGCTCGCGTCATCAGAGGGGCCAGAGATTGTTGAAGGTGATCCTGAAGGGCTTGAATCAACTGATACCTGGGTGCTTTTGCTTGTGCCTGATGTGTGGCGCTGCTGGCGTAACTTCCCGACAACAGGGGCTCTGGCCCATGCCCTAGTTGCATTGGGGCGGTGGGTGTTTGTAGATCACATCAGCGGCGCCACTTGTCGTGCTACCACAACTCCGATCGGCCGTGCGGGCTTTTTTGGTCAATCATTTTGTCCTGCAATTCGACGACATTTGTGACAAGCTGCTGACTCGAACGCTGGTAGATGGCGGCGCAAAAGCCGCTGCCGAGAGTGAGACACGAAAAGCCAACATCCTTTACCACCGTGATAACATGGGTCGAATGTATGTCCATGCCACTAGGTTCACGTGGTCCACCTTTGTCAAGCCTATTGTGCGAATCAGGTCAGGAGCACCACCCTCGAACTCCTTTACGATACAGCCTAGCTTCGTATTATGACAAACTTGTTGTAAAAAAAATGACGAAGTAAAATTTTGGCGTGTTTAATCCCCGGGCCGCCCAAGTCGGTCACTGAATCGGGCCAGAGTTGAAATGTTTTGTGACTGTATACACAATGTGGGCGTTGGCAGCTTTGCGCCTAAGTTGGCGTGCCGGCGCTGAGGAATTCGTGTTGTCCAAGGCACACGATGATTTTGACATCACATTTATCGGCTACGACAAACGCCAACTGTCGGCAGCGCCGCACCCGGACATCGTGCCGCCGGTGTTTCATCACATCGCACTTGGCAATCGCCGCTGGAAGTACAGCTGGCAGGAGACACGGCAGAGCTGCCTCGACATACACCCAGGGTGGGAGGTGCACCTGTGGACTGACGAGAATGCGCCGGACTTGGTACGCGAGCGGTTTCCCGAGCTGTTTGGCATATGGAACAACTACCCGTACCAACTACCAAGTCGACCGTGCTGACGCATTGCGTTATATGGTGCTCTATGAGTTCGGGGGTGTCGCTGTCGACTTGGACCTGAAAAGTAAGCGTGCTCTAGGCCCTTTGCGGCACTTCGGCTTTGTCGCACCTGAGGCGCAACCGACGGGCTTTAGCATTGCCTTCATGATGGCAGGCCGGCGCAACCCGTTTATCCTTGAGATCTTGCGCAACCTCATGGCCGACAACCGGCCGTGGCTCGGGATGCCGGACCCGACTATATTGCTCGGCACGGGCTGTCACTTTGCGAGTTTTATGCACGCCGCGCAGATGAACCGCAGCTCCCTCAAGATACTGCCAGGTCCTATGCACAGCCTCCGTGGGCGAGCCACGACGCCCATCTTCGACCACTTCGGAAGCTCGCCGCGGCACTCGCCTGAGGCGCGACTGCTCGTGACGCTGGGCTACCGCTCCAACTTGTCCTTTCCCTCAGCATCTGTGTTGCCCTAGTGCTACTTCTACGCAGGCGGATATTTGCGCGGCAGTTATAAATGAGCCGCCCTCGGAAAGGGGGTTGTTGAGTCCAAATGCAATAGCAAATGTTCTGTTTCCTTAATCGTGGTGCGTTACATTGCCGCTCTCCTGACTGAGTATTCCTGCACTTGCCATCTTCACTTAGTTACACTGCCACGTGGGCGTCAATATATCGCTACGAACCACGTGTTACCCGTTCGTCTCGCACACACGTATTCTTAGTCTCCAGTTCTCTACGAGGCAGGAACAGCAATTGCGTGGTTGCCAGGCTTGCTGTGCGACACCGTATCTCTCGAAGAATTCATGCAAAAGGGAAACTTTGCGGTCGACCAGACGTCCGGTGAAACAGTGGCACATGTTAGGGGGATCCGTAATGGCCACTGAAGGTTTAATGTCTTCTGGGGAGAGCCGAAGGGTGATTGTCGGGATGAAGGTGCATCACCTCGTTGGGAATCGTGGGGGTGGGCGGATTAGAGCAACTTAAGAGTTAGACTGATAATCACCGATTACTCTGCTTCCTAGTGTCAGGACTTGGCACTACGTTGCATGCAAAACTACGCTGCCATGGTAGCCGCTAAGGCTTACCGAAGATGAGGTTGCCGTTGTCGTTGCGGACACGCTCGTCCAAGTTGATGTCCGCATCGACGAGGTTACCATCCGCATCGTAAAGTTGAGCACGCAGGACAGGGACGTCGCTGTTCTCGCCCTCCATATTGAAGTCGATCTCCTCAGCTGAGTGGGAGAAATCTGTATGGGATGAACGCCATGTCAGCCCTTGGTACTTTTCTTCTATCGTCTTGGAGGGCAAGGTCATGCCGCGGTGGCGGAAAATTAATTCGCCAGCACCACACCCGCCAGCGGACCCGGGCACCACGACCGACAAAACGGAGGACGGGACAGCATGTGCTTGAAAGTAGCGGTGGTAGAGGATTCTGAATGAAAGTGACATACTCTCACCACCCCACTCAAATCTGCCGTTGCTGTTGCCGATGAACTGGTCAAGGTCGAGCTCGGAGTCGACCCAGTCGCCATCCCCGTTCAGGACTGAGGCGCGAAGCAGATGGCCGTCATCTACCCGGATGTTGGACGCAGACCGATAGAAGGACATGTTGGAGTGATTCGAGGTGGTCAAAGCTTCTGCAGTTAGGGGAAGCGAACAGCAAGAATGATACGTCTTTCGGCTCCTTGCCACGGGCGAGGTGGGAACATACCACCTTTATACATGGTGTCCAAAGAGGGCCTTGAACTCCCCGTCACGGTCTGATTCGTTCGTGAGGCATTTGCCCCGACCGGACTCGGGAAGCATCCACCTACGGGACGCTGTGAAACTTGACACAGCCACGCCATTGCCATATTCGGACCCAATCCGGGCTGCAATGCATAGGCAACATGTACACGCACCGCCTCTGGACGGCTCGCTGCGATTCGCGTTTAACGTGGACCCCGGCGCACATGCCTGGTGCATTGATTTGTGAAGCGGCATGGGCCCTCATCGAGGCCCGGGCGATATGAATTAATAGCTCGCTACGAACGGATGGCTGATAGGTGTCGGGCGTCAGCTTCAAGGAGCGGAAACAGGTAGAGTGCAGACCCACTGATCTGGCCATTGCGCCACCGCTCAGCCCCCGGCCATGTACGTTTCCCCAAGACTATCCCAGAGCTGGTTAGCGTCTCGTGTTTGCATCACCGCATCGCCGCCAACCCCACGCGCAGCACCTCCCTGCAAAGATCCTTGGCAGACATACATTGACGTCGTGAAAAGCCCCCTGCGTACCTTAGATGGTGGCGATGGATCCTAACTGAACAAGCTAGTACTTCCCACCTGAGACGGTGTCATGTAGGAGAAGGGACCGGCCACGGAAATTACCATTCGCCAAGGCGCATTTTTGTGCAATGCCCGAGCCTGTACGCGAGCAGGAGTCATGCCCTCGCAGCAACCCCGACATCCACATGGTGTGACAGCCCATGGGATCCAATGCGGCATAGTTGTGGTGGCGGCAACACCTTTTGGATCCCTGACGTGATGTCCGTGGTCGACGGCTAACAGTCTTCCGTGGTTCTCCATGACCTGTTAGCAGGGGTATTGTGGGACTGGAACGGCCGCTGTACCGGACGCTACCAATCCCTGACGTCCGCCGAATATCATATCGCTGCATCCTCGCACTGGAGCATATAGGGATCCTCTCCGCCTTCCCAGGCTGTTTCAGAGGTTATTTCACTGCAGTCTCGTCTCCGGAATCTTCCCGTGTCCTCATTTCCTGCAGACATATGGACTGTATAGAAGTCGTACAGGTATCAGCGAAGGCAGAAGCTCGAGAGTATTGCAACAGAACATTTGTCCCTCTGTTCGCGGAATTTTGTCGCTTTTGCACACGAGGGTCCGATTCAACGGACCAGTCGATGTTTGGCTTCCAAGGAGCCATTTGCATTTGAACAGGTCCAGGCAGCGGCAAACAACGCACCGGCCACCGGCACGATCAATAACCGCCATCGCCAGTGAACATGGAGAACGACGCAGACAATGCAACAACCAAATATGGCCGGCTTGCTAAAGAGAGAGATAGACTGTCAAAAGAGTTGGCTACCGTGGAAGAGGAGCTCCTGCAAGTTGAACTTTCTTGTGAGGACAACCTTGCGGAACTTGCAAGATTGAAACATGAATACGATTACAGGGAGAAGAAACGAATGCAAAATCGTGAGCGAATTGCTTTGGAGATGATAAAGTTCTTTCGCAGGAAACGACGCGAAGCAGCAGTGACGGATGAGGGGCGATAATGGCGGTTAAGTCCCTGCACATAGAAATGGGCACCCCCCTGTTTTGGGCACCCATCATGGGTGCCCAACTCAAAACGCAATGCAAACTTCCACGGCCAAGAGCTTCGCCATGTCATCTCCAAAACATCTAAAAATTGGCATTTACGTTTGAGCGTCAATTAAGATGAGGTACACTGAGTCTGACATTCATCGCGCCCTCGAGACAGTCGCAAGTGGCGGATCGGTCAAGAAGGCGTCCCGCGATTGGGGTGTTCCAAGGGCCACTCTTTACAACCGCATGAACGGCCACGAATGCAGAAAAGATGCATTCTCTTCTCTTCAGAGGCTTTCTCAGACGCAAGAAAAACAGCTTACTGAATGGATTCTCATCCAGGATGCCCTGCGGCTTCCTCCCACGCACTCGCAGATCAGGCAGTTCGCGCAGCGCATGTTAGCCGTCAAAGGAGACCACGTCCCGCTCGGAAAACACTGGGTGCAAGCTTTTCTGAGGCGTAGTCCGGCAGTTCGGACCCAGAAGTGCCATCACAGAGATTCGGCGCGTGTCAATGGCGCGTCTACCGAGGTAATTCGGCCTTGGTTCAACAATTCCTTCCTTCCCGAGATCCAGGCCATTAAGCCCGAGCACAGGTACAACATGGATGAAGCCGGCATCATGGAAGGGCTCGGGGAGAATGGACTGGTGGTTGGTAATGCCGAAAAACGATCTGTCCAAAAGAAAACGCCTGGTTCTCGCGTCTGGATGTCGCTGGAGGACAGGTGTTGCTGGGGGGAAGGTGGACATGTGCCATCCAGCGGGGCGGAAGGTGGACCAGCCCTCAGAGGGTGCTCAGCTTGATGGTAGCGCCCGCTTTGGCAGGATGGCACGCCTGCAGAACTGCGACACACCTCCTTCGTCGTGCCAATTTGCAGTGTGACGAGTAGCGGCTACCAAGCCTCTAGAGGTGCCGACGGTGATCGATCGCAGGGCGAGGAGCCAGTGACACCAAGGCAATGCCGCCAGTTCCAGGTCGGAGAGTACGCTGGGACAGGAGCTTTGGGGGTGGGGGATTCGCTGGTAGAGCATTCCGCTGCCTGGGAGTGGGTGGCAGCCCTGGTCGTCATCTTCCCTTGCTGCAGCACCGCCTCCCGGCGCAGCTCAAACAGCTGCAGCGCGCCGACAAAGTAGGTGCACTGGTGCTCGCGCACGAAGTTGGCGCCTTCGCGCGCGGCTCCACCACCACCAGCTGCGACTGCCCGCCCGGGTACCGACTTGCTCTTGACGTACTCCATGGCCGCTTCCAGTCGTCGCTGTCGAGCTCGCGCGATGGGCGCCTCATCTCGGCGTCGCACCACCGAAACTGCTCGTTGGCGATGCGCACCAGCTCCTCGGGCGAGGATGCCAGCAACTCGGCCTCAAGCTCGTGCAGCAGCGCCTTGGGCTTGGGGAGCGACAGCCAGACGCCGTCCATGCGCCATAGTCAGACCGTTGAAGCAGATGAAGTGAAAGTGAAGTGAGGGGTGTTGAGTGCCAACGGCGTCGAGGAGACGGCCCCTCGTTATTGATTCAGTCCTCCGGCTATCTTCTCACGCAACTCCCCTCCTTCCTTGTCTCCACACCACTTGGGTTTGCGTGGCCCGCTCGTTAGGATTTCCAGGCGGTAGGTGCAATATCCTCCATGCCCATTTGTGCCGTGGCCAGCTCGCAAGAGACAATAGCTTTGTCCAGACAACCGCAGTACTTGCGCAGCGGGCGTCTCTCTATTCTCATTGCAGAACTGGACATCCACCCATGGTGGTATGAGCCACATCGCAAAAGCTGGATACGAATGCACCTCAACAGCTCATGGCCAAGACGCCAATGCCCTGGCGGCCCGGCAGCACTCTCCAGGCCGCCAGAAATGGAGGCCACAGACAAACTATGCAAGTTTTCTTGCATGAAAGAGTCAACGCTAGCGCCCAAGTTGAGCATTACTACACTCAGAATCCAGACTACAAGATCTATCTTAGCAGAGCAGCTGGCAACGACGGGCTGCTTAGACAGGCAGAAGCCGAGGACCTATTTCACGTTGTGAGCCTCAGCACCAGTCCCGACAGTTGTCCAAATCTCCACAGCACGTAGCCATCGTAAGTCAAGACGTACGAGTACTGTACTTGATGTCCGGTAAGTGCAACAAGAATGAGACGCGATGAGATAGGAGGTTTGAAATCCGCTAGCTACAGTACTGTACCTAGAAGGCCCTCTGAAAGGCCGTAAGGAGCGGCCAGAAGAAAGGTTGCCTTCTTGTTCCACAGCTCCAAGATTCGGCCCAGCTTGTGGAGCTACAGTACAGCTAGGCTTGAAATGAAGGACATATGGACACCGGCCGCTGCTGCGACGGTGAACATTGCGTGTAGGTTGTCACGACTTGACCGCTCATTGACTACTCGCGCTGCTGCAATTCCCCGCTTCCTGGACTGATACAAATGCTGACGCACACATTCCACTTCGGAACATTGTCCCTTGTTGGAGCCGTGACAGCCCGCACTTGCTGTACTTCGTACAATGCTCCATCTCCGGCCAAGGACAGCATAGGGACTTGTGAATGTGGCCGGCTCTGCCGTGGTGTGGAAGGCTAGGGCAATTGGCCATATCCAGTGCGCTCTTGCGCACCTAAAGTGCGGAGACAGATAGGCATCATGATGCCGGCCAAGGAGAAGCATGAATTGGCCCATGTGTACAGTTATCCGGTAGAGACTTTCATTCCACGCCGGCATTGCCATGGAGCCGGGGCGAGTTGTGGCATTGTAGAAAACGCGCCCAGTTCTGTATAGACATAGAGCAAGTAGACAGTCGACTAGACCCAGACACCGCTTTCTGGGCGTCGTTGAGCGGTGTCGCCCGCTACCTTGTCTTGGGCGGGTTCGGCCGCGCAGAGGCAGAGTATTGAGTTTGTCACTATGGCGGCTTCTTGCTGTTTCCTATTCCTGCCTAATATCCTTTTACTACGTATCTCAAGGGTTAAAAGGTAATGGGACAACCGATGTCCACTACCTACCTCAACATTCAGGCTTTGCCAGTCAGATGCGGCGGAACACGGACGTGAAGTTTGCGGCAACACCGGGTCTGCTGCAGTACGGGGACCTGCATCATACGCCGTCGGTAAGCAGCGACGAGCGGTCTGCTTAGAAATGCGATCCGCCTCTCTTTAGCACGGGCTCTTCTGCCATCTCCTTATCTCCTAATTGGTACCACCTAGGCGCCGTGTTACATCTGTCATTTAGGCCGACACCTTGTTATGTACAGTGCAGTCTTCTAGAAGCTCGGTGGCGAAACAGAGGCTTCACACACTGTGGGCACCAACTCATCTCATGGCCTGCTCCCACGCGCTCATAGGTCTGGCCGCCAGGTACAACACGGAGGAGGAGTCAGCGTCCATGGCGGTGCTGCCGGCCCCAGAAAGAGACGATACGGACCCTATCGCCCGGGCAACGTTACTCATGCAGACTGGACATGGCACCACGAGAGCTCCTGTCGCGCCGATGAGCGCCGACGACATGGACAACTTACCATGGCCAGACTTTTCTCAGTCCATGGACGTCGAAGGAGCCGACCATCGTTTGGCAGAGTGCATCATTGTTTCCAATTATTGCCCCACCCCACGGGACAAGAAGAAGAAGGAGAAGCAGCAGAACAAGACAGCTAAGCGTCAAAGCCATGACGGTGTGTCACTCGACCCCGGACAACTTGCTACTGCTAAATTCGGACTACAGAGACGAGGCGGCAGTTACGACCTCGATTGCATGGAATCGTGCTGGCACCATGCAAGAATCCTCGATAATGAACACATCGGAGATAGGAACGTCGTGGCAAGTAGGAAGGTTTGGCAAGGCATATAGTTGGATTTTGGCCTCCTGTCTCTACATCTCCTCCCGCACAAGCTTGTCATCTTGTTCGCAGTTTGACCCCGCAATTGACTTTGCGTATGTGACTCTGCGGTATCGGCTGGTTACCGATGATTCTTCGCTCGCATGACATTGTCATCGTCTGTCTGGCTTCCCGAGCATCAATCCCGTAACGGGAGCAAGAGTGAACCAATACTTTGTGGCCAGCGAGGCGTTAGAGAATGACGATATTACTCGCTATTCATCGACGAAGTCCTAGGGCATGTGAGCAAGGGTCCAATCCGAACTCATATCATGAACCGGACGACACTGTCTAGGCATCGTACGGGGCAATATCCCGCCCTGACATTTGGGTGTGAGCCCTATCCAAGATCTTGTACAGTACATTGTCTGCCAGGAATTCATTCCAGTGTTTCTTCTTCTGTTGTCGGATCGCGTCATGATATTGCTTCGCAGCTCCTCAAGCCGTACGCTCGAGATGCTCTGAGATCTGTCCTCTGCGTCTCGGTGCCCTCGCGCGGTTCCTCCAATACGTGTGTATTTGTCGCAACTGTGTCAAATCTTGCGTCCATCAACGCTTCGCATGGGGGCAGGTTTCGCCTTGGGTGTGAGGGCATGCATCGCCTCCAACACTACCGCCATGGGCCTGTCAGTCTGGTATTGGACGGTGCCCCCAATCGGCTTCGACCCCAGGGTCGCGGCTACTCGTTTATTGATCTCATTCCAGGGTGCGTTCTTGAGTAGCAGCCGTTCGGGCATCTTTCGCTCCGGAACCGACGTGTCGAAGACGGTGTCGATGGCTTCTTGGTCCGACGCGTGGTTCGAGGTCAAGGTCTTGCAGGAAATGACGGAGCCTGCCAACTCCTCTGACACCAACACCAGATCAATTGTCGACTCGTGCACCCCCCTGTGCCATATCTTCGTGCCCCGTTGTAGCAGGCTACTGAGAGCAAACTCATTCATCAGCGCCACAAGCCGGTCTGCCTCTCCGTACCGCTCAGGCACCACATCTTCTCCCCATAGCTGGTCATGGCGGTTAAAGTCGCCCGCGATCACCACGTCCACGACCCAACCTGCGCTTCGCCTGGTCTCGGTGATGACCCGCCGCAGCGTGTCGCACGACTCCCGAAGCGCCTTCTATATAACCCCCTGCACGTAGACAGAGAATATTAAGACGACGGTCCGGCAGTCGCAGCAGTGCCGCAGTCATGTCCGGAGACTCGATCGGCAGTTGCTCCGCGTCCAGGTCGTTTCGGACCCACACCATGCTTCGAATCGCTCATCTCCCTTCAGCGTTTGTCGCAGGCACCATCTTCGTTCACTTGCTGTGCCCCATTGGAGTCGCTAGTAGGCGACGCCTGATTATCCTCGCTTGCGGTTCCTGAATAGCCAACACCGTCGCGTTTTCAATCTCGCTATCATTCATCAGGCTTTCCTGAATCGGGCCTTGCTTTGCCACGTTATGCTGGATCACTCGAAGCGTGTTACTCATTTGGAGATGGGCACTGTAAAGCTTCCTGCAGTCTCGGCTGAATGATTCGTGAGGTCCCTCACATAACATTCACTTGTAGATTGCCTCAGTGAAAGCACTGTGATGATGCCCCTCCTTTGCACACTTGTCGCACGTTTGGTTCCTGCCGCATTGGAAGGCTTTGTGTGGCAGTTGTGGCACTGATCGGGGCGAGGAGACTCGCAAGTCCTGGACGGCGTCGCTGGTCGCGCGAGGGGCTTGGGATTACGTGGACTTGAATGACCGTTGCGTGGGCGTGGCGCGGGAGGGGGAGCGTTGCGCAGAAGGGAAAGCGTTGCGCGGAAGGGAAAGCGTTGCTTGGAAGGGGAAATGTTGCGCGGAAGGGGGAGCGTTGCGCGGAAGGGGGAGCGTTGCGCGGAAAGCTGGACATATTCTCACCCGGCAACTGCAGCCCGTCGCTCATCCTGGCGATAGGTGCGGTGCAACTATCTGGGAGATTGATTTTTGTCTTTGAATTTTATTTCGGATGTTTAAAAAGGCCTAGACACCGCCATGAGACCGTACTTCGACGGCAGGACGAGTCTACGACGGCACCTGATATTGCGTTCGCAGCCCGAACTCCGGCAAATTCCGGCGCAAACACGCTAATTTCACCGTAGCTTTCCCATTTACTTTGAGTATACTTGCCACGATTCATGGTGTTGGCCAATACGACGGCAACGGGCGGCCAGAGCCTTTCGTAGGACGAAACCGGACAACTGCCCGCTGATGCTGGTCACGCCTCCCAGACCCGAGGCTGTCGGCCGCTGACGATCGATTATCAATACTATACGGCAGAACATTCAACGGGCATGGAACTGACATGTCCCTCAGGTACTACGGAGGCAGCGTCCGGGAGACATTCCCCGGGGACCTTCCTGCCTGTACAGCATGGTTCCAGCGCCACACTGTGCAACGGCGCATGTAGGCTGGCACAGGGCGTCATCTCATCGCAGAAGCAAGCCTGGCCATATTTCGCATAAATTATATGTATAATTGAACTAATGAGATATTTTCACGGCTCTTATCGCGGGCGCACAGCCCATGGTGTGCGTTTTTTATACCTTGAAAGCATGGCGTTTCGCGGGATCTTGTCTGATCCGACTCGCCCGCTTCGACAGGCCGATCGCGACCCTCGATTCGCAACAAAGCTGAGGGTCGATGCCACCAGACATTATCGATCTGATGCCGTGCGCCTTTTGAGCTCTGATTCAAAGCGACTGGGATGGTTGTTAGGACGCCGACACATGGCGCACATTAGGTCGAAACATACGTTGATTGGAGGCGGGAGGTAGGGCGTCGTCACAGGCTGTACGAATACCCAACGATTCCATGACCTGCAGTGCACCGAATCTGCGTATCGCAAAATCAACAAGACTTTGGAAGGAGCAGACACGATTTACATGATACTATATTGCCGGCGCAGACGCAGAAGCCACAAGTATCAGAAATACGTGAGCTGAGAGGCGACCACTCCTATACCGGATGCTACGGGCCTTGTCCACACAGGCCAGCACTGGACAAACGAATTAATTCCGGCACCAACGCAAACGTACGGTACAGTACTTGATCTTGTAAATGAAAAATTTCCTCTACTGTAAAGTACCTCGCGTTGGTGGCAAGACTGATCGCCGGGCTTTTGTGTGACAAGTAGGCAACGAAGCGACCGTCAGACATCGGCGACCCCAAGGGCACAATAACCGACCGTAGTCCGGCTGAAGGACGCGTCTGATACGTAAGTGCGTTTAAATCGTTCAATGCTGTTTTTTTCTGTTACAGTACAATAGTATTGTTGCCTTTACAGTACTGCATATGAGAAGCCAGTGATTCCCTGGTCATGCCTCCAGCAGAGATCATGACTCAAGCTGCTCTCACTGTGGAAGAACCCCCGTGATGTTGAGTATATGTTCGTGGACGCAAATCGTGGATAGCAACGCGGCCTGCGGATCGCCGTAATCAGAATACAGAGCAGCGCATGCGCAGGCCACTTCTTTCTGGGCATTGGCAGCTACAGGGTCATGTCATTTTCTCGACGCCATAGTAACGTGGTGGCAGCGTCTCTGGCTTACTCTGGATGTGCAGATTATATGCGAAACAAGATTCTGCGGCGCGTCCAATGGTAGCCATGCAGTTTCGAGGAGCCAAATCAGCTTGCGGATGTAAGTCCAGAGACAAGACCGCGAACAAAATATGCTCCTTGAGTTCGCAGGTGGACTTCAGGCCACCAGCCAGGCCCGCGAGCACGTCTACATAGCGAAGTCCGAGTTCCTCAGCAGGTTCATCATCATCGGCAAGGACACGATGTGCATCTACAACTCGGACATGTGCCCCCACCTGCTCTGGAGAAAATGCGATCAGGATTACCCGGACGAGAAGTTGGTGAAGTGCGAGGACAACCATGGGAGCATGTGCACAAAGCACAACACGATGTCGAAGGGGGGTTTCAACGCGATCATCCCCTGGCACATGGAACAGACCACGCTCGTGACGTGCGACACATGCAAGAGCAAGGGTTACGGTACGAACATTGAGGGGCAGAGCTTCCCGGGGCACCCAGCGGCGGGTATACTAAAGACGTTGCACGAGAATTCTGGCATGATCACGACCACGAAGATGGACAAGGAGAGGACGACGTAGATCCATGTACTGACAGGGATGTTCGTGATGCTTTATCACGTGACAGTGTCTGCGAACGTGGTACGGTGGGCTCTAGGGCCGGAGCCGAAGTGCTGTCACACACTTGGGTAGGAAAATCGTGGGCAAAGGAATCCTTGATCTCTAACTACGATTGGATTGGCTTCCAGCTTTTTATAATTGTCTGCAAGCTGTGGTTGGCTCCAATTTCGCTGTTTGTGCGAATGAATAAGTGAGTTGTTTTGTAGATGAAACAAATCGTGCTACGATCAGTGACACTCCTGGCGCTGAAGCAGCTCCCGACGCTGAGGCAGCTCCTGGCGTTGAGGCAGCTCCTGGCACTGAAGCAGCTCTTGGCTCATAATGGTAGTGCCTTGCCTCGGGCACAATCCACGACTGCTCTTGCAAGACTGCTTCCATCCATACTTCATTTAAAACTGGAAGGTTTGCAGTCCTCGCATCATTGACAAATTTGTTGTTTAAGGCATCCGTGTTTGCGATGATGAAATCACATTTCTTGACATCCTTTTCTCTTTTGACTCCAAATTTCCCGAGTTGCGTGGCAATGCGGTCTTGTTTCGCAGAGAAAGTTCCAGCGAGGCCGAAAAACTGCCCATTGGGGGATTCAAAATCCATGATGGAGATGTGTTATCGATGGTTCCCGTCACAGCCGGCAGCAATTGGGCCATGTGAAGCTACTCTCAAACCTGGATCTTGACACGGAGCATCAGTCCCGTGAAACACCAGACGACTGCCCAACGATCAGACCCGCTGGAAGCAGGGCAGTACATACCATCGCACTCTCATGGTGTGGGCAGTCTGGAGTCAGTGGATGCACACGGGTGCACTGGCGCAGGTATCAGGCGGGGGAGTGCGACGCAGCGTTCGTCTGTCCGTGGGTCCAAGGGAGCAGCGATACGCATTACCGCATCTGAATGGCCTTACAATGGACAGACTATTGACACACACCCAATGCCTGAGGAACTGAAGTTCAGAAGGTTCGTCGGAGGGGCAAATGGCTTGATTTTATTGCGCCTGGAGGAGTCCCTATGGGGTCTTGACACTACTTAATTGACAATCTTCGTTTGTACGTGACACACCAAGCCCCACAGCTAAATTGTCGCACCGCTTTAACGGCAACCTATCGACAACTGCTGAGCGACTTGGAACGTGGCGAGAGCTCCCAAGTCCAGCTCAGGTGCTCGTGTGGGTCTCGGTCGAGACCGGAGCTGAGATTATCTCTACCCAATCCCATCATGCGCGGGCCAGCCGCCCTTGGCATCCAGTGCATTCGGAGCGTCAGCAGTGATCGCATGTATGGCAATTCCAGAGGTCCCACGTAGACGCGGCTTTCCCCAGCTCTTCCCGGAAGATGCCTACGATGTTTGGCGCCGTTGATACCAAGATGCTCTCCATGCCCTGGACAGCGCTGGCCTGTCCGTCCACACATGTCCCAGCCCCATTCACCATGTGGTACCAGCCGACCAGAACTACAGATGGTTTCATCCCCTAGCTTGCGGCAGTAAACCTCTTCAGACTTTGCTCGAGTCTAGTGGGGTCACCGTTCGTATGAGCGGGAGTGTCCCAGGCCCGGGCCCTGCCGTGTTTGCCGTCAACACTGCAACACTTATACTTGCATCCATCCTTGTCTCTCAGCTCAGTGCCCTCCCGTGCGCACCAACCTCCACGCCAGCCGAAGAGTTCAGCAGGCAAACGGTCATTGTTAACATGTCGCTTCGACAGAATCCGGCTCGTACGGCGACGAAAACCGGCGTCCTGATCCTCTACCCACTCTTGTTCGATGATACTGGCGCGGTTCTCGCCCGATACGTCTTTCAATGCAGCCCGGTCCGAGCGGCATGGACCAAGGATGTGAACGAGAGGGCCGTCTGCATACCTTCCTCAACAACGTCAATTACTCCGATCCAGTAAACATCCTCATATGTGCGCGTGGTCCACACCGTTGCCGCCGGATGTTCCATGCAGTGGGAGGTGAGGGACATGGGGAGGAGAGTCGAGGCAGATTGCGGCCAAAAAGTGTGGCGAGACGGCGCAACGCTATGATGGTGTTCATACGCAGAAGTATGCTGGTTCTGTGAAGGGTCCGTTGGACCCATGACACCACTTGCTTGGGCAGTCGAGGTGTCTTTCCACCTAGAGTGGTCCACCGACCCAGGACGGGTACGTCGCCAATGGCAAGGTCCACGACTATGTGTGTTCTCAGGAAGCGATGATGGGCAACCCTGTAGCAGTCTGATCATCATCGTCCTAAGCTGGGATAGCTCCTTCCTAAGGTCTTTATTGCGCTGGCGAAGTTCTCGAAGCATGCTGTCATCGTTGCGGTGTCCGCTCGGCGTAAATTTCCTCAGGTCTTCAATCTCTCGCTGGAGCTTGTCAATGTGTACCTTGGCTTCAAAACGGCCTACGCTGTGGGCCACACGGCAACGAGTACGTCTACGGGCCTGGCGGGTCGGAACCAACGTGGAGACGCGTCGAGTCCCTAGATCTCGGTCAACAGATCTCAACAATGGAATAGTCCTGGAGCACCGCCTCGGGGCGAGAAAGCAGTGAGACTCACGTGTTCTTCGTACAGGACCACTCTCGAGAGTTTTAAAGGTTACCTGGGACATTTTATGCCAGGACGGTTTTTTGGCTGTCTGTGAGCTGATGAGCACGCTTTTTTCCACGGAGCAAAGCGCGACTTGCGGATATGTAATGAGCAGGTTCAAGAATTTATCGGAAAAGCGTCTACAGTAGCCGCACTTATTCGACAGCGAGTGGTGGGTCCCAGCATTTCCCACTGATCCACCCGACCTGCACCTTCGGGGCAATGGATCTGGCTCTGCAGGAAGATGCCTGTTAATTTTATCCAAGACATGTGGCTGTTTCACTTGCTGCATGACTGCAAAATCACGCGTACGATCTCAAATTGAGTACTATACACTTCACAGGCCACTGGTCGACTTTCCTTAAACAGTCCCTTCAGCCAGTACTAGAGCAGTAAGGTTTGCGATTGGATCCCGGGGACGTTGTACGGCTATGGTTGCATGACCCTGTCAGCTCAAAGCCGGGTATTCAACTCAGTCAATATGACGCAGACAAGTCTTGAACAAGTTGACCAACGCATCTGTCCCTGCAGATAGTTACACAATCTGGGGAGTGGCGCAATGGTGGAGCTGCTTCCGATCAGATGTACTTGCGTCGACTCCTGGAGGCATTACGTATCAGCTTGGCTCCAGGGCCTACTTGCGTGCTTGCTACATACTTTGTTACTTACAACAATAGTAATCATGTGCTTGGCAGCTCTCTCCCCTGACCGGCGTTTGAGAAGACATTTGCACTTGTTCAGGTCCATCCGCCTGGATGGAGGATATGGACAGGCGGCCACGCTATCGACGTCCCAACTGGGCTACAACGGGCCAATAACCGGACGCCTCCTAAGGCAGTCCGCTTCAGAACCATCGCATATCTTGGCAAACTCTTTCGAGAGATTGAAGCAACTACCGAATCGCAGCAGTAACAACTCTCGTTTCCGATGCTCCCCTGGCGTAATTCGGACCTGAAGGAGGTACCCCGCCTTATGGCGGAGGAGAGAATGCCACAGCTTTCTCTGACATCCACTACCAATGACGCATGTACTCGCAGCCGTCCCCATCCTTTACGGTCTTTACGGTGAACGAATCAGTCGCCTGTGGAATCGCGTCGGTACAGCAATGCGGCGACCATCAGACAGGTTAGAGCATCAGTCCAATGGATCCTGTAACGGTCCCAACTGAGTGTGTTGACAACTAGCTGAGCGACTGCAACGAGTATCCTAAAGCTAAGGAGGGAGGAAAGAAGGAAAGAAAGAAGAGAAGAGAAAGTTGCAGAAAGGAATACGAGCTTCTGAGCGGAGCTCCGGAGCTGGTGTGGATCCCGGTCGAGAGCGGAGCCGAGACCCACAGGGCCCCAGCCCGTTGCAGATCCCGCGCCGAACCAGATGGATCGGCCGAATCAACCTATGTACGACACCCTCCGTAGAGACGTACCATCCCATAACGGGAGTTCGGCCGTGGTTGCCTCCATTGTACCCCACATGCCCTCGTCTCGTCGCTCCAGGAACCGTCACTAACTCTCCCCTGTACTATAGTAATTCTTCCTTGCCGAGGGCTGTTAGCGCCCGGCTAAAGGCAACTGATTTTTCATATGCCCGACGTCAGCAGCTAGAGCTTTGACCCACTGTGGGCCTAATAGTAGCCACGAGGAACCGATTTGCGGAGTTCACTTTTGCGCGATGCTTTTCACGACGGTTGGGCCATCGCCGCCTTCATTCCCACTGTAGCCTCGGTCGCTCAGACATAGTAATTTTTGCACATTCGTCCGGGAGCCCGCCGCTCGCGATTCGTCGGGCAACATCCCTTCGCCTTCGATGTTTTTTGAGCCATATGCCCGCGATGTGACGGGACAAGGCACGAACAAGGTCGGGTGCGACTTGGGCAAAGTGATTGACTACAAGAAGAGAAAGGAGAGACAGACAACTTCGATAGGGAATCTCTCACTTCGGATAGCTAGCTGTACAATTTTCACAAGTGAGACATGCATGAAGTCACCTCATTGCTACCTCACCCTCGAACCCACACGTCTGCTGCACTTCGATGAACTAGACGCGTGCTTCAGCTGCTTGCTGGACTATTGCAGGGCCAGTCGCTAGACAAGTTTTAGGTAACAATACGGAGACATCGGGAGGCGGGTATACCGCCAGTTTCACAGCTGCTGGAGAGTCATAGTTTCACCCCTTGGTCAAAGTCGACGTGGGGCTTGCCGTTCGGTATCGCCTGTTGCCCGCGACGGTTCTGTTTTTTTACTCGTACCGCCGTGCCTCAAGTTCGTACTAGAGTTTCTTGCCTGGTGTCAGGATTCACATGCGAAAAGGATCAGCAGTGACGCTTGACGTGGTGGGAAGCCAGAAATGGTCGCTCTCTCACTTAGGGTCAAGACTAGATACAACACGCAACACGAAGTGAAGAAGAGAAACGGCCAAAGGTGGCGCGACGCGCCAGCCCCTGAGGTGGCTCGCGATCTAACACGCTATCACGTGACCCCTTCACTGTATCCATGACCGATGTTGGCCACAACAAGACCGCTGCGTGACACCTGGAGTTTTTGACGTACAGTACTGTAATGTTCAAACTCAGCACTTACAGTTCAGTCTGGGTGGAGTGGCTTCGGTTCAGTGCAGGAATGGTGAATCTACACAGCCTGCTTCCGGCACTACGCCTCGCCATGCGAGGTCTCGACGTCTCGTCCCTACGTGACATTTGTGGGATACCTGAGCCAATTCCGAGTACCTACAGTACAGTACCTGGAGTGTTTCAAGACGAGGATACCCGTCAGGCGACGCTACGGGCCTCCAGATATCCACGTGAGGCAAGGGCACAAAGGGATAGAAAGTGAGGTGACCAAACACGTCATTTCAGCACGGCGCCTGGGCAGGCTGTAGTTCAAACTGGAGAACAGCCAGAACTGGGGCATGTGAGTGCGACGGGAAGCCTCGTATCGATACTCGTGTCAAAGACGCATCTCCCGGAAATGAGGAACGCCACTGCAAGGGCACTGGGTTCCTCATGATGGACCCGTCGGGCATTAACGAAGAAGTGGGGATCGAGTGGTACGCTAGTTCAAGAAATGCAGGCATCACATTCCTACTGATGCCGCTTGCTGGGGCGCAGGTTACAAGTCGCGAGCGACTAGGACAAGATTGGCGCCTGAAGGGCGTGCGGACAGCCGGATCTGTCATGGCCTCGAAACTGTCTTTGCCCTAGATTTGGGTATCCATACAGTGGTCTGCCTAATCCCTGCCGGCTGTACGGCATTATGATTGTCCCACAAAAGCGGCCCGAAGGCTTGCATCAAAAGGCCTGTTCTTCCCCCCCAAAATTCAGAAACCGGAACCAAAAGGGGTGGGTGAGGGTGTGTTGGTCTGCGTACCTCGTTGATGCTGCTACGATTCCAGCCACATGTGTCGTCGCGCGCGACCGTGCGGACAGGGGTCGACGTCCAAAGAGGCAGACCCATTTAGAAGAATCAGAACCCCAAACACGGTCAGGCCATAGTTATACGCACCAAGACGAACCTGCAGAAATCTGGCGTTTCATCAACAGGGGCATTGATAGGCTATGCTCAGACATATCCTTGGCTTCCCCAGCAACTATCGAGTCAATGGTATACGACCGTTGACTGACATCTAACAAGCCCTGGCACCGAGGCCATAGGAGAAGATTCTGTGACAGAGTATTAGAGTGGTGCACCGAAACTGTCAGTCGCTTAGTAGTGGGCCAATATCATGCCTATTTGAACGCACTCTCCGTGACAGGGAGTCCCGGTATACCTTAATATCCGAATGGAAGATCGCTACCCTTGCAGATGACCAGATCACAACACAATCACCAAGGCAATCGCTAAAGCCGGCCCAAGCGTGCCAAACTGAAATCTTAACTTAAAGCATGCGTCGGGGTTTAGCCAGTATGCCCTATCAACAATTGGCGGAGGAGTATCAGCGCCCTAAACGAAATCGTACGTTCGTTCCCGCTACCCATAAGTCCTTGACCAGATCGCTGCTAACTTGAAGTCTCTCCCGCCGTAGGAAACAGAGCTGCTTCCGACTTGACACCATCCCAGCTTGCGCGAAAGCGAGCCAAGGACCGCGAGGCGCAGAGGGCAATCAGAACACGAACTAAGGAGCATATAGCGCGGCTTGAGCGCGAGGTTGAGTCCCTCAAGAATGGCCAGTCAAGGAGCCATTTGGTTCAGAAACTGCTTCACAATAACAAAGCTCTCGAAGAAGAAGTCGCCAGATTTAAGAGAGTGGTTGCTCTCTCCATCTCAAGGGACACCGCGCCACAGTGTGCTCGGCTGCTTAGGGACGGCACGAAGAATGACGCCAGTCACTCGTACAGCGGAGTATCAACAAACGATTTGTCCAACAGTGGCTGCAATTTAGGAAGCTGGACTGGAGCTGCATCGAATCCAATCCTCAAGCCCTTGACGCGGGAATCGGGGCTTGCACCAGATGAATGCGTGGTTCCTCTTGTCCACACAAGGGTCTGCCAGTTGTGGACGCCGTCAGACGCTCGCCCGTCAACTTCCATCCATATTTCTAACCCACCACAACCTTACGAAGGATCTCACTCTGTCATGAGCCAGCCTGCAGTCAAGGTTCCATGCAGCGGCGGGGTTTACATCCCGGGCTCCGAACAAGGTTTCCCCAACGGCCTAGCCTTCGGACAACAGCCAGAAAGCTGGTGAGATGCCGTAAGGCAATACTCAACAAGGCCCGGACGAACCAATCTGACGCTTTCATCGGCTGGTTGATGGTTGGAAGAAGCATAACGCGTCGGTGGGAACTGTTGGACGGATGCTTCTAGAATGTTCTGTGACTCTCTCGACATTTGCCAGCTTCGTCTATATGAGACGCAGCCTTCCACTCGTTCTGTAGCTAGAGATGAACAAGTTCATTCACTCTTTTCCAGTCTGTGTGTGCAGACAACAGGAACAGTGTCATATGCACGGCTACCTGCTACGGCGGATGTATCATAACAAGCGCAAGGATTGCTGCGATGGCTCAGGGAGAAATCGGTTTAGTAAAAGGTGTAGAAGAGTTTGTTTGTGATCAATTGAACTGTCAGTTGACTTGCAAACTGTATGATTATTTCAGGTCATGAAAATTGCATGTCGTCCGCTACGCGGACTGGGAACGACATGGATGGATGAGATGATGACCACTGTGAGGGTATGACCAAACAACTTTCATACTTTTATGAAATGCCTCACTTTATGAACGTTGTACATTAATATTAGCGAGAGTTTTCCCTACGAACCTCTCCTTCTCTCCTTTTCGCTCTTTGTAAACAATCGTTTTACCCAAGTCGCACTCGACCTCGTTCGTGCCCTTGTCCCGTCACAAAGAGTTTCGTAAGGAAAGCTCTCACTTTGTCTAGTAGTACAATTGTCATAAAGTGAGACATGCATAAAATATGCAAGCACCAGATGGTTCCCTCACAAAGAGGGTCGCAAGGCTTCGCCATTGGAACTTGACATATGGCGCATAGGGAGAGTTGCTGGAACAGGCCCGAATTCCGTCTGAGTGGAATAGCGACCACGATATGTCCCGCTTCCTCGAAACACCTCTGGACCAACCAAACGTGGTCATCACATCCCGGCCAAAAGCCAACCTTCCTACTGGACTCAAACCTTCAACCTGCGCGTTATGCGCTGCCGTCGCCTCTCCACTTGCCCGTTTCCTCCTCACCTCAGGATACTCGTTGTAGCTGCTCAGCTAGTTCTCAATACACTCAGTTGAGCCTGTCCCATGAGCATAGGGCGGGATGGTGATCTGGTTAGAATCGCCTGGGGGGGAAGCTGGGTCGGTCCAACACTCGCAGCTCTCTGTGCGAGCAACAGGTCCAACGCAGTCGCCTGCAATGGACCTTAGGTCCCCTGCCACGTGTTGGAAAGTTGAATTCGATGCAGTCCCAGTCCAGATTCTCAAATTGCAGCCGTAGTAGGACGAGTCATTTGTTATTGTTCCAATGTACGGGTGACTCGCGAAGTTGATCATGTGGGTACAGGCGGGCGTTGGCCGAAGTGGTGCGGTATGCGTCGAGACGAAGTCAGCTACCAACTCCCGAAGATGGACGAGCTCGTCCTCGAGCATCTTGTTAGCACAGAGCAGCCCCTGTACTAAATGGTCCCTGCTCTGGCTGTGCTTGAGCATCTCTACCTCTCGCTCAAGCCAGGCTATGTACTCCTTGGTTCTCGCCCTAATTGCCCGCTGTGCTTCGCGGTCGTTGGCTCGCTTGCGCGCAAGCTGGGAAGGAGTCAAGCTAGAAGCAGCTCTCTTTCCTACAATGCGGAACGGCCTCAAGTTAGCAGCAATATGGTAGGAACTTACCCCGGGTACGGGAAGGAACTTGCGTTTTCGTTTGGGCACCTTATATTGCTCTGCCGGCTGTTGCATGGGCATCGTGGCCCGAATTCTGCGGCTGTGCCCTGTTCTTTGATGTCGGGTTGTGCTGTTCACCGACTTTCGAGATCCCCTTTAGGGATGATTATGCCATACTCTGGTGAAGCATCCGTATAGCAGCCTTGCCTTAACTTATATAGAGATGCCCAGCAACTGAAAGTGCACCCATATGGAGATAAACTAGGCCCGATGCCAGCCAGAGACTGGGGTGTCGTCACTACTCTGATACTGCCCTGTTACCAAGTCTTCCCCTTCGAGGCAGCCAATGGATTGAAGATCTGACCGTGGTCGACGGTGCACCCATTCGGCAGGAGCAATGTCCCCATGCATGGCACACCGGCAGGGGTGGCGGGATGCATTTACGAATTCGTTCCTTTCATGGTGACGGATCGGGCGTATGGATCAAAATCAGTGCTCCTCCCCCTTTTCCGGCCCCAAGCCGACAAGTACTGTTTCATGCGGAGCCCCCGATAGCGAGATAACCCATGGCGAGGCCTGCACGAACATCTATCGCCCATGGCTTTGCTGTGGCATGATGGGACGTATTGAACATCCGCCGCCGCTGCACGCGTCAGGGATCGCCAACAATTTCCCCTGCAGTCTGCGAGTGCCGACTGCTGATGGAACGGCCGTCTGAATGTGCGGAGCTTGGGCCGGACCAGAAACACGGCAGCCGCCGGTCAAGCCGACTTTTCATGTAACCGCCCCTTGTTTGGGCCTCCCCATGGGCCTCCCCATTGCGGCTGCAATCTTTGGCCCAGGGGCCAGCCAGCTGCTTCGTCATCCTGGCTGCGCACAGACGCCAAGACGTCATCGAACGGTCTCTCAACGCTTCATTCGGCAGACTTGTCTGGGATCCCCCATGTGGAATCTGCTCAGACGCCTGGGGGCGACTAGGGCTTCGGAATTGCCAACCAGCAAAGTCGCAAGCCAGGGCCCGGCGCGTTTGCCGGGGGTTAGACACATGCAGCCAGAAAGATGGCTCCATTCTGGGCGATAGGACGCCGCATCCAGCCTTTGGGTACAGCTACAAACCACCTGTCGGTATCTACTCAGTCGCGGCTGGACCAAGCATTGCGCTGTTTCTGGCGACTGAGGCGTCTCCCGGTCAACAGCTTGCCCTCTCTTCCTCCGAGCCTGAAGAGGGCTGCTTCCTTAATACATCGGCATCCTCCGATATGTCTCGGAGATATGTCTCAGAATATTGCTTCTGTCAAACACCTGAGGCCCTGGGCGCGTGACATGCAAATTGTCAAGACATGGTCTTGCCAGCCCCGGCTCGCGACAGTCACTTGTTGATTCTAGTGGGCCGCCAAGCTCATATTGGATAATTAGCGGCACGAGACGGCATTCAGCCTGCCGAGACTACCGACTATATGCCGCGAGTCCGCAAAGATCAAGATCGAGGCCGCCGCAGCCCTCGTATAAAAACCGCTTCCTTTTGCAACGATATCGTTTCGACACGACAAGCTAAATGTGAAGAGCCTCTATGACGTCGTCTCCTATATACCAAATGCTGCGTACCACATTGGATTAATATGACCTAGACCATACAAGCCGACTTAATTATTTTGAAAGCTGAAAGTAAGTAAGTACATCGGTGCAACCATAGGATCTGGTGAGCAGGCTATTCTGACATCGTTTATTTTAATTCTCCAGTCCACTGTCTTTGGGCCCAAGGTGTAACGGGCTGAGCCGTTGGTGCGCATTCGGCTGACGCCGATGCTGGTAACGCCACCAAATGAGGTCTCACAACCTGCCCCTGAGTATCGACTATATGTCGCCAGGTAGCCAGCTCCTCGAGAGCTTCCTGTTCTCTTCTCTGCAATGCAATCAATTTGTTGGTTTCTAGCACGCTTCTGGCTGAATAAGCCCCGTGCCCCTTACACTACCGTAACAATGTTAGCGCACTACTGTCGTTCGGAGAGTTCGCTGTCGGTTGTGCCTGGCCTTCGCTGGAACGCGGCTCCGCTGGGGGCAGTGACCACCACAACGGGTTGTCCCGTTCGACGACACATCTGCCCGTCGGTTAATACTGCACGTCCCAGTGGAGGCGTCGCAACACCAGGAGGCTGCAAGGTTGGTGGCGCAGGGGTTTGGTCGAGCCTCTGGGTACCTCTCAGGTGCTAACCTTCCTCCGTCCATCCAATCGTACCTGGGCCGCGCACTGCCCAGCCCGACGATCTTGACCCACCCGGCGCCCCAGCCGGCTTATACCGGAGCTAGTAACGTGGCCCACGCATTAAGCTCGCCATCACGGATCCTGGCTGGTGATCCCACCTAAAAGACTAGCCCCTAGCCGATTTTGTCCAGTTCTAGGCCGGTCCCGAGAGGCGGTTGTTTACTGACAAACGCACATAAGTTGTCCAGGTACAGTACTACCGAATCTCTCAACTACGCCACGTCTACAGGCTTGTGCCCCAATTATGAAGTGGAAGCTCGTAATCAGCCGCAGAAGCTGATCAACTCTTCGATTGATGCCTCAAGTCTTGTTAGTGCGCCCCCTCGACGCATGTTGCGGCTGGCACAAGAGCCATTACTCGTGCGGGTGATGGGACGGCCAGGGCCAAGGGAATGGAATTGCCAAGCAACGGTGGTGGCGCTGTTCCACCCTCGCCATTTTGTGGAAAATGGTGGCCGTGGCGAGCATGGCTCATACAACCCGTCCTCTCTATGGGGACATCTGATTTGTTGCGACCGCCCCACTTAGCAAAGGTCCCTGGCATGAGCGACGTGAGACTCTACCGCCACATTATCGTTACACGAAGCCGCCTCATGTAACCCGTGCTGCAACAGCCTCGGGGCAGATCAACCGAGCATGGACATGGCCTCACATTGAAGAACAAGCGCGTGATGGCTTGAGAGCACTTGCTTTTTGTACTTCATGTTTCCTTGTTTACTAGTTCACTTAACTAACCAGAACAACACAAATATTCTTTTGCTAATCATCGGAGCTCTTACACGGCAGCATTGCTGAGTTGTCTCCCATGACTCCATGCCCGGAATGCCCACGCCGTCACGAGATAACAACGCCTATCCGGAAACACCCTCACAGTCTTCAAATGTCTTTGACCGACTGCAGATTTTCTCGTCTCTATTACAACAAGGCCAGCTTGTACCTACTACGTCACACGGAACCATCAGCGTAGCGCCAGCCTCAGACATTTCCACGCCGGCGCAGAGTACCGGTGATCGCGATAAGGCCGGCGACGCCATCGTTTCCAATGGGACATCAACGCAAAATCGCCTGGCAAGCCTGACCTGCCCGATCTGCTGCAAGCGCTTCACTCGCCGGTACAACCTGAGCTCGCATCTGCGCACACACAACGATGAGAGGCCCTTCGTGTGCTCTGTCTGCGGGAAGGCCTTTGCACGACAACACGACCGCAAACGGCACGAGCGCTTGCATACCGGGAAGAAGGATTTTGTTTGCCGCGGCGAGCTAAAACCCGCTGGGCAGTGGGGTTGCGGGCGAGCCTTTTCCTGTGTGGACGGGTTTGCACAGCATTTGCGATCGGACCAGGGCAGGCGGTGCATCAAGCCTCTCTTCGACCAGGAGAGGGCAGAGCAGCGGCTAAGGGCGGAAACAGTGGTGGGGGCGAGGCCGACAACAACAGTACCGCAGCCCCGAGGATCTGGAAAACCATTTGGAGCCGCAACAATGCTGATGGACTTGGACGGTGGTATCGCAGGGTCGCCGCTGGACACTGAGTCAGGTTGGAGCACGGATCTCGTTCCGGCTACGCTACTGACGCAGTATTCATCTTTGGCGCAGGTGGTCTGGTCATCGTCTCTGACCACGGATCCGTTTCCTGACATGGGGTCTGTATTCGACCTTGACCGTGGCACGCCAGGAGATGAGCATGGTCGCACGCCTGACGCAGGGGCCTACACGAAGTGGTGGAGCTCTTACACGCATATATCTGGCAAGTTGAAGTCAAAGGAGCATGACGAGAAACGCGACGGACGGCCATATACGGGAGGCACCCCAGCAGGCGGCCGAGTCGCCAGCGGCTCCGTGGCATGTTGCGAAATGGACGCGACCTGGAGAATGGCAAGTGCGAACAGTCAGACAAACACTGACCAGGCCATCGAGATCTACGATCACGATCACACCGAAATACACAGCAGGCCGCTTCAGAGCCGGCATTCTCTCCACTAGGCCGTGTCAAACGATACTCCATTCCAGGCCGAGGATGCTACAGGACCCACTTGGGCATCTCCGTCGTGTATATAAGACCGGGACCTTCGTCCTCTTGACTTGGGCAGTGGTCAGGGCTAATACAACCAACAACCCTCACATGTTGACACGCCGAAAGCCACCCCGGGAGAGCCGACTCGGCGAGAAGATGTGTCGATCATAACCGATATTTATTTACGTCGGGGTTTAAGCTACTTTTTTGTACTCAGATCATTGACAGAAAATAAATGACTGCAACCTGAAGAATGGTGTTGTACTTGGTGGACTCCGCCAGTAAGATTCAGGCAGAGGGCACAAGCCAGTGAAGGTTGGTGCGCTGGCATGTTTTGGGCACCTGGGTGCCCATGTATCAAGTCGCCTGCCGTTTGGCGTTGTGCCACACGTCGAACGCGTCGAGCGCGATGCTGGGCTAAAGTGCCCCACCCCCACCTTGGTCCCGCCATGGTCCGCCATGACTCTGGGCAACGGCCACCACCGCAAAGAACGAGACTCGATGAAACTATCTACGAAGCAATAGAGACCTCAACTCGAGATCTCGAAGACCACTCCCTCCGCACGAAAATGCTGATAATTAAGCCACCTGTCACTCGGACCGGCTGATACATGGGCGCCTCCCTTAGGATATTTGGGCGCCCTGGGGGTACATGGGTTGCTTCCCAACTAAACCAAGATATCATTAACAAAACCATTGAAGCGAGCGTTTCAACCATGCAAAAATAGTAGAAATAGACCCGTCGATAATCGTACAATGTTTTATTCGTTTGCTATATATCATTCGTATTAGTCGGTAGCATGGACCTCTGCATGTGCTGTTGTACTGCCGACGAGGCCTCCGCCCGGTGATATCAGCAAGCCGAACCCGTCCGAAAACAGACACAAGCTTTCCGACCAAAAAGTATGGAACTGCACCTGACTAAACATGGAAGAAAATGTCTAAAATTCGTACAACATTCTCATTATTTACAGATCCCCACATCCCAGGTTTCCACCTTTCCAGGAATGATATTCTGGTTTAGTTAGGAAGCGACCCATGTAACCCCCGGCGTCCAAATATCCGAAAGGGCCCGCCCACGTACCAGCCGCCGTCACTCGGCCACACACACATGGGAATCACCACACCCTGGGGGAATACCTCTCGCCTGATCGGCACCGGAGTTGAGCCTAACATCCGGACTGGGGACCCAGTCCTGTTTGCGGTCCGCACCAAATGGGCAGTGAGGCCGAAATAGGCAGATCTGCGTTGTTGGGTACCTGCCTACCACCGTGGCTCAAGCTGGACCAGCCTTGAGGCCCGCCCACCACCGTCGCTGCGCCCAAGTGCCCGGCCAAGAAACCAGTGCAAACCACCATCACAGCCCCTCCTCCTCTGCTCCTCCTCCACGCATTGTTTGCTGCTCGCCCACCCCCGTGGAAAAATGCCCAGGTCGACCTGCGACGGTATAACATGCTCCCATTTCCTCGGCAACCCAATCCTCGAGGGTCTGTCCTACCCCTCGTCTCCTTTGTCTCTTCTGTCACTTCCTTACCTTATCTTCCCTCTGTTCCCTCTCGCACTCACTCACGACTGACAACTTCCCTTACCTGTCCGTCGCCATCTCGCATCGTCACTCATCGGCCCATTTGCCGCAGTGATTGATACCGTCCCGCTCTGGCTTTGCTCACGCATACCAGCCAGCATTGAGGAAAGTACCGTGCTGCGCCCTGAGCGCTGCCAGCCATCTGTTGGCACTCGTCTGACAGCGGCCTTCCAGAAGACTGCAAGCGACGAGCGTTCTCGCCCATTCGGCCACTACTGCGACGTGCGCCCATAGTCCCCCGAAGGCACCGAGCGATACGATATAACCAGACGACGGGCCCAATCGTCTTCGTCGCCTAAGCCACATTTTGGATCTTGTCCAACGACTGTCGACCCGTCCTATTGCCTCCTCACTACAGGTGCTTGCTGTAGGAGTACTTCCCGAGTTGCAATCCGCCGGGCGGGGTACAAGAGAGATGAAGCTGCGGTCTATGCTTTTTGGCCTAGGCCTTGCTGGCGTTGGCCTCGCCGCTCCCGCCATGGAACCCTACCAAATCATCACGACCGAAGACGGCATCCCTATCATCCTGACCAACATTGTCCGCATTGACACCGACATCCTTGATGCTCACCCTTCTCACCCCGTGGTCTCTCAGTTCTCCAAACTCGTTTCCGGCACGCTGGGATGGCTCCACGTCCCTGGCTTCCATCCCCCCTCACCCGTTTTTGACCACAACACGTCCACCGCCGCAGCCGACTCCAACGGCGGCGTTTGGGGCGGCGACTACGGCAGGAAAGTTCACGGCAAAGGCCGCCATCGTCATCATCGCCATCGTCATAATCGGGAGCCTTTCCACTTTTACCCTCAGCTGGGCCCGGGGGACGGACTGCAACTTATCATTCTCGTCGTTTCTCTTTCGCTGGTGGTTGCCTGTTCATTCCTGAGAAGGTGAGCACTAGTCCCATCCCTAGAACTCTTGGACATACGTCTAACGCCGGCATCTTCCAGGACGACGGCAGCTCTCAAGGGCGAACCCGAAGCCCCTCTTGATTCCGCCTTGGTTGAAAAGGGGCACCCGCAGCAGCGGTTTCAGTACATTCAGACGCGTGCCGACAGCGCTGCTCCCCACGCCGTCTCCGCGGCTGCGGGCTATTGACAGGGCCCTTGGGGCAACATATGAATTTCTAAGAACGGCGTTTTGAATTTGGCACGGCATGGGGCGCTATGCGAGAGAATCTGGATCGGGAGTTCGTAGAGCTGGGTCCAATCGCAACCCTCCTCTTCCAGCACAACGACATAATATCGTCAGAGGACGACTGCAAGACCAAATACGTCGCTCGGCAACTGTTTCGCAGATTAGCCAAGCAAGGGCGACTATCAATTTTCGGATTCGCTGAGGATAACTGGTCGTCCTACTGCAAGTACGCTCCCGCAACATTGCCGGCGCCAGACGGCTCAGGCTCCTTTCGCCTGTGGTCCGATGATTTCAGACCTGCCAATGTTCTCGTTGGTGAGAATGACCATATTCTCGCGGCTATCGACTGGGAATACGCATACGTCGGGCCAACACAATTCGTTCTTGACCCGCCTTGGTGGTTACTTCTTGACGTGCCAGAGATGTGGGATGATGGCATTGATGATTGGACCACCGTCTACGAAACCCGGCTGCAGACCTGGCTTTCAGCCCTGGAGGAGGCAGAGCAAGATATGCAACCCTGTTCGTTACGGCTCTCCGCATACATGCGCGAGAGCTGGAGGACAGGCCGCTTCTGGCTGAATTATGCTGCTAGAAAGAGCTGGGCATTTGATGCCATCTACTAGGGGGACCTAATGAGTCGAGCCCCCCGTCTGGTTCCACCAAGACGGGGGGCACGCTGACAGGGAAAAGGCACGACGACTGGGAAACAAATATTTGGTACTTGCAAATAGATGGCCGGTCCACACAACATAAAGTACTGCCGCTTTCCTGCATATACACCGTAATTCCAAGTCAACCCGGATGCACCTAACCGACGACGCGGCGTGTCGCGGCATGCACCACACAGCCCCAATGCACTAAACGACGATATCTTCGCCTTCGCCTTCGCCATCGCCGCAATAACTAGCCCAATAACAGCCATTTCCTTGTGCAATGTCTTCCCCAGAACGTCATCAATGTGCTGTCGAGAAATGGATCAATCCCGAGACCAATTTGCCTAGATTTGGGCGCTGCACAGAGCAGAACATCGAAATCCGTACCGTCGCGGCCGCCGAGTTGTATTCCGAGGGTTATTATCGCACGATTACGAAGGCGGCGAAGGCATTACGTCTGCCATATAAACGCCTCTGGTCTCGAATTCAAGGGCATCATCCAGTCAGCGAGAATGGAGGCAATTCAACGCTGCTGGGACCCGAGGAAGAACAAGAGGTGTTGTGTTGGGCCCATCGCCGCATTACGCAAGGTCACCACATCCAACGGCGAGCGTTACAACAACACGCGAACGCTATTCTCAAGGCAAAGGGACGAGAACGAAGGGCATCCAGGATGTGGGCTCAACGCTTCATGAAGCGGCATTCGCAGTACTTTCATCGCCGGAAATCCGCAACGCGAGACGTGAAGCGTAAGGCGATGGAAGATCGTGCTCGTGTAGAGGCGTTCTTTGACGGCTGGTCCAGTTTTATCGCCATCCGTGGCATACAGCGCGATAATATCTGGAATTTCGATGAGACCGGCTTCATGGTGGGATATCTGCAAAACGGCACTTTCTTGTGGACTTTCAACGAGGTCGAACGCCCTGTTCTAACAGATTCGCATGAAACAGTCCAGGCTTCGAAATCGATCGTATCGATCGATTCCGAGCCTTAATCGATCGATTGGTATCCTGTTGATATCGATCGTCACCATCCATCGATCGAGCGGCCGTCGCTGTCCATCGATATCGATCGATCACTAGTGCGATCGACATCGATCGATATGATCGATATCGATCAGCGGACAAATCCATCAAATACTAGTCCTCCTCGCCTCTACCCTCCTTAATCCGGCCCACCAGTTGAAGAACCTGCCTCCAATTGTCCCCTTCGAGGAGACTAAGAGGGAGAGTTGGCTGATAAATGCCAGCCTTACTCCAGGAACGAAGGCACTGGGCCATCGCTACTATGTGTCGCCGCAGGCGGGATCTAAGTGGTGATACCATCCTCCCGCAACTGCTGAAATCTCTCTCCGTTTCGGCCGAGGACGACGGTATAGTGAGAAAGTCAACAGCCATATGAGACAGCCGAGGAAATCGCACAACGCCGACGTCTCTCCACCAGGCAATGGGGTCAGCTTTGTACGCCATGTTATCCACTGGTGGTTCTGATAGGTACTGATCCAGCTCGTCCTGTGCCGGCAGCACAGCTGGCTGCTTTGGTCGTTGGTTTGGCCGACCTTGCGGGGCGGAGCCGGCCATTGATCGGCTAAATGCCAATCGGCGCTCAATATAGTCCAAGGAACCTTGGCTCCCACCTGCTAAACAGCCATGACCGGCATCCTCAAGACCCATGTTCTTATACCTCTCTTCCCAGGCCTTTGTTAAGCTTCGTTCATACGCCCTCTTCCACTCCGAGGTCTGACGGGACGGCAGCTGGTTCCAAAGTTGCTCTAGAGTCCGCCATTTCTTACAAGGGTGGAATACAACTGCGGCAACATAAGCAGTAGATGTCAGCTTGCCATAGTAGTCGTTTAGTTTCTTCCACCCGAGCTTGATGTAGATCTTCAGAAGCCTCCGGGTCTTCGCGTCCATACCGTCGAATAGGCGAACCTCTCTCATTACCTTGTCGTCATCCTCTTCGATGATCACTCCCTGCACGGCCAGTTCGAGGTGGTCAAGCAGCATCTCCACCACTTGGAAATACTCGTCAAAGCCGCCTGACGTGGAGCGTTTACCAGGAATACCTTCGCCCTGGAGTTGCTTCGAGGCGACTTTGAATGGCTGCAGGATCTTCTGAAGGGCAGAAACAACTTTCCATTCCTCGATAGAAAGCCTTTCTGTAAGTATCGTCGGCTTATCCTGCTCTTTGCCTCCTTGGTGGATCCATCGTTCCTCGATGATGGAAATCATCCTGTTCAAAGCCGAGCGTTTGAGCAGAGCCCGTGAGGCCATTGCTTCATCGGATTGCCAACGAGTACAGCCGTTTTGAACCCACGAGAGAACAGGCTCAGCAGGGGTGGCTTGCCGTTGAGCCTCGTGAAAGTCTTCGACAAGTTGGCTGCTCATTCGAAAGGCCACGCCAATATTGTGTAGCTTGCCAAAGGGCCCAAACTTGCGATATTTGTCCAGCTCCTCTGCGTTGATGACCTTGGGTATTGGGAACTGGCCCTGGCTCTCCTCGGCGACCGTCTCAACCTCGCAGTATTCATCATTGTCATCTGCGCTTTGCTCAGAGAAATCCTCGTCCGCCGCTAGCTCATTGATAGCCTCGGACAGCTGCTTCTGATCCTCTTCGTCAGAAATGAAGTCCTTGTCACCCCAATGAGCAAGCAACTCGTCAAAGTTATCCCTCTTGGTCCCGTACATCATGGCTCGCACAGCCAGGTTCAGAAAATGTGGCGCGCAGCGAATGCGACGCTCAACCCAGTCGAAATCGAACTCTGCGGCGAGTGCTTCCATTGCCGTATCATTATTCGTAGCGTTATCTAGCGTACAGTACCCGATTCTGGAGCCGAACAACAATTAGCGTGCAACCTGGCCGGCTCCCGAATTCCTTCGGGCATGGTGTCTCGTACCTCTCTTGAACATCAAAGGCGCATATCGTATCTGCAACCTCGTCTGCAAGCGCCGCCCCAGTATGGCGCTTCCTGAGAGCTGGCAATGCTAGGAGGAGCCTCCATTGTTTCCAATCTCGGTCGATGAAGTGCGCGTTGATGCCGAGAAATGATACCTTCTGTCGCGAAGTCCAGCCGTCGAATGTAAAATGAATCATGCTTCTCGCTCTTTCAAGGAGCGCGTGAACTGGGCCCAGAGCTCGATTGTACTCGCTTGTTAGAAGGCTCACGAGGGTGTTGTCGCTTGGTATCTGCCCTTCCCGGAGGGACGGGTTATTGTAGAGCAGCAGACGCTTGAAGCGCTCCGAGTTGACGAGATTGAATGGGAGGTTATGGTATGTAAGCCAGTCGAGCATGAGCAGTTGGTTCATCTTCGGATCGAATAGTGTATGCAGATTGCTTAGAAGGCTTTGGTCCCGAGGGTTCGTCGGATCGGCGCGCAGCATATCAACCAGATTCCGTTGCGTGCCTCCGCCACCGTCCTGCCTTGAAGACTGCTGACAAGTTCGCATGTCATTGGCCACGCACTAGAGACAGGGCAGGGAGATGGTACAAACCACGATCCTGTGTTCTTTTCTCAGGTGTCTAATAATGCTTCCAGCAGTTGAAGCGATGAAGGCGTAATTTGTAGTGTTCAGCTTGTTACGAAGCAAACATCTCTCGCAGACCCAGATAATTCTGTGTGGGTCAGAATTGTGATCCTTCATTCTGAAACCAAATTGCCACCACCATGTCCGCTCGCGGGAAGGCTCATGGCAGGACGTAAAACCAGGAAACCGCTTGAACTTGTCCATCGTCCAAGCTTCGTAATCTGGAAACCTGCTGGATGCATGACTAGTCGAGGTTGAGGAGCTGACTGACAGCTCCGAGGGTGGCGGCGTGAGGGAGGCATCCTCTATGTCTTCATCGAACAAGTCCATGGTAAATATGGCACATAATGAAGGTTTGGAGGCATGTCGGGGGGGGGCACGCGCCGAAATGTGGCGACACTATATATATTCAAAGCCGCGGGATTACAATAGCCTGGTGAAAGCTCTACCTTATTGGCTGGGGGTACCTCTGCCGCGTCGTTGTGGAATGTACGCATGTTTTGGAAGACGCGTTTGGCAACCGTATCCTCCCAGGGAACTACCCTACGCTACCTTACCAAGAACGCCGTCACTATACTCGGCAATCGATATCGATGTCGATCGATCGGCCTCCCGATCGACATCGATATCGATCGTGAGAATATTAAATCGATCGATATCGATCGATTGAAAACCGGACGAAATCGATCGATTTCGATTTCGATATCGACTAATCGATATCGATCATATCGATTGGTCGATCGATTTCGAAGCCTGAAACAGTCTCGGTCACGGCCGTGGAGGCGATCTCGGCAGCAGGGAAGTGTATCCCTTCGTTTCTGATACTCCCTGGCGTGCAGATCCCTGTGCGATGGGTCGAAAATGAGCTTGATGGCGATACTATCCTCACAACCAGTCCCAAAGGCTATATTAACGATATCATTGCGATCGAATGGATCAAGCACTTCGAGAAACACACCCGGCCAGCCGACCCGTCAGAAACACGAGTCCTGCTTATGGATAGTTGCACAAACCACCATACGGAGGAGCTTGTTCACTTCTGTCATGATCATGGCATCGAACTCTTCCCGTTGCCACCCCATCTTACGCATAAGCTGCAGCCTCTCGATGTGGGCGTCTTTCGCTCTTACAAGCACTGGCATCAGCAGGTTCTTTATCGCGAAATCGCCAACGGCGCCACTGACTTCAGCAAGACCGACTTCCTCTACCATCTTCAAGAGATCCGTACGCGCACGTTCAAGAAGCACACGATACTGTCAGCTTGGGAGAAATGTGGGCTGTTTCCATACAATCCGGCTGTAGTTCTTGACCAACTCCAAGATGCACTATCATCATTGACCAAAGCGGTAGATCAACGAAATCTTCCCGGTTTCGTCGACAATGACATCGAACAAGCGAAGGAGAACGAGCCCGCTACCCCGAAGCGAAGTCACACAACAGAAACGCCGCCTACGATCCGCCGGATTGACTGGAACAACGTCACAACGCCAAGCCTAAGCCTCCTTACCATAGAGCAATACAACGAATATGTCAAACTGCGAATACAAGTCTCCCTTGTCTCGGAAGTGCCGATTACACCCTCGGTTTCGCACGTGCAAGAGAAGGCCCGGAAAGCAGCGCACACTCTAGCTCTCAACGGTGTGACGGCTACTGCCGAGATGAAGGCTCTCAAAGACAAGCAGGTCCGACGATCAACCCTGCTTGAGAAGACATCGGTTGTTGGGAAATACGGCCCATTGAGCGTTCACGACGCGAGACTCCGAGTCGCACAAGATGAGTATAACAGGCTAGCTGCACAGCACGACGAGGAGGCTCGCTTGTTGAAGAGGGAAGCCCGCGACGAGGCCGCCTACATACGTCGCTGGCTCCAGCGAGTCAGGGCCAAAGTCAGGGCGAGTATCACGAGCACGACGGCACGGAAGGCACAACAACAAGGTGGCTGGCTCAAAGGTGATCGTCGCGCTCTGCTCAACAGCGCTGAGTGGCTCTGTCAGCGATATACATTGCATCGCGAGCTCGTTGAGCTAGACCACTGTAAACGGAGCAACGCGATTGTGTGGCCCAGAGACTACAACGCCGAGACGATCAACCACGCTGTGAAGTTAGTGGTCGTGGAAGCCCAGGGGCGCGTCGCAGGTCGCAAGATGTGCTCCCTTGAGACTGACGGCGTTGAGATATTAGCAGTTGAACCTGTGGATGAGTTCACTGATGAACCTTTTGTATTTAAGAAGGAGGGGTCCGCTACTAGCGAAATTCTCAGCGAAATAGTGGTGCAAACCACGGGTTTTCGAGCTGATGATGCTCTAAGTGATGCCTTGAACGAGGCCGTTTGATGTATTTGGCGGGGAGTTTGTGCAGTTAGCCCGAAAAAAGAAGTACTTAGTCTACGTAGTAAAATGGCGGGGCCGCCAAGTACTGCGTTTTTCCCAGTCGTTGTGCCTCTTCCCTGTCAGCGTGCCCCCCGTCTTGGTGGAACCAGACGGGGGGCTCGACTCATTAGGTCCCCCTAGTACTGGAAGTACTTAGATGAGAGATTTTTCGGTGAGCGGGACAAAGACATTCCCACGGAGCAATTGTGGAAGACGAGGGTAAAGCTTCTGAATCAAGAGGAACAAGCGGGTATGTGTAACGGTCTCAACTGAGTGTGTTGACAACTAGCTGAGCGACTGCAACGAGTATCCTAAAGCTGGAGAAGAAAGGAAGAAAAGAGAAAACCCCAGGAAAGGGGCGAGCTCCTGAGCGTAGCTCAGGGGCTCGTGTGGGTCCAGGTCGAGAGCGAATGCCGAGACCCACACGGGCCTAGCCCGTTACAGTATGGAGCCGCTGGTGCAAACGAAGATGGAGGAATCGAAGGAACGAGTTCTGGTTGAGTGGGATGCTGTGGAAGCGAGGAAGCGACTATCTTCCCTCCTGTTTGACTGATGTCACGGATCTGGTGTGTGGTCGGAGACACCTCATACTAGACAAATTTCTTCAGCGTAAGGAGCATCCAGTCAGAGTTTATCATCAGGGCAGCTGGTTTTCTTCCGAAGGTGATTTTGCTGCTCCTTTGTAGTTGAATTGACCACGGAACTGTCCGCCGCTGGCGAAGCTACGGCGGAAAAAGTATGCAGATGCAATTCAGTGAGCAAATTGGGCATCTCTACGCGCATACCTTGGTACAGTTTATTGTGGCTTTACCAAATGTGACAACCGGGTTCCAAACAGAAGGCTTGAACAGCTGTCTGAGCACCATGAGTGCTGTTCAGCGCACGGCAAGAACATCTGGCGGCAAATTCGACCCAGACCCCTCGATATACCAATCGATTAGCCGACACTCTTTCTTTTCTTGCATTTTCCTCTCCACGAACCCTTCCATCGCGGTGATTTGTTTGTGCGGTAGTAGCTCCAGCCTGTCAACGAAAGCGTCATTGTTCCCGAAGAAACGCTTGTCGAGGAACCTCCAGAAGATGCCATCAAAAGCCCAGGACTTGCGTGCTGCGTAGGCAACCCAGAAGTCACCAGTCTCCCAACTGCGGCGCATGTGTCTGGACAGTACCTGCGAATTGCCAAGAATGCCTTTCTCTATGAACTCACGCTCCTTGGCTTCCATGGCCCGAAGGAAGGTTCCAAGTCGCGCTTCGTACTTGGCCGCCCAGTCTTCCAGCCCATTTGGCCACTCCTCAGGCATAACTAGAAGTAGCCACCAAGGCGGGGCGTACGTAAATTCGGCAGGGGCGGCGTAGGTGAATTCCCAGTCGATCACACCGACAATTCGGTGGCTCGCGTCAACAAGGATGTTGGCCGGCCGAAAATCGTCGCACCACAGCTTGAATGGTCCAATGTCCGTGTCCGGTGAGGACACACGATGCTCTGTAGCTATCTTGCGAAAGAGTTGCCTCAACGAAATGTAAGCAGGCTTGCAAACAGATAAATCGTAATCAAATCTAACCAAATCAAATCAAATTTATCCAAATCAAATCAAATCAAATCGCCCCTGCGGCGATTCAAATCAAATCAAATCGGATGGCCCAGATTCATTTGGATATTTGATTATTTGGATAAGCCCCATATCCGTAACTGCGACCAATCAGTGTCGAGAGCCTGCGTAGCCAGGAAGTGGCCGCACGCGCATTTGCTTTTGACGAGCCTCGTCACCAAGATTTCTTTTTACACTTGACGCGACGCGTTCGGCTACAGGATATATCATGGGCGTGCTTGTCATGTGGGAGCCAGTTATTTGTGGCAGATGGCCAACAATAGCCACCTTCAGCCTACTCAAAAATGGCCCAAACAACAAGAGGCGAAATGCTGTCAAGCAACCTTTCCAGCGCCCCATCGACCTCTTTTAGCGTTCCCGAGAGCTCCCCCGACTTTGACCCATTAGAGCCCGACGTGGACGGAACGGGCGACACGTCGCCCTCGATCGACTACGCTGGGTATGAAGGCATTGATTGGAATCGTCTCGCGGGGTTCTCCATACGCAAGCATAGAAAACGAGCGCGGACGGGATGGGTATGGGAGCATGGCTTCGACATCGAGAACACCGATTCCGGTCATCGATACTGGCTTTGCAAATTGTGCCATCGCAAGAAGACTACCATAACGCACATGTACGACGCTGCCTCCACCAGTCAGGCAAACAGCCATATGGAAGAAGTTCACCACGTTTGCAAGGGCGGACCAATGCTTCCACAGAGGAAGAAGCAGCGCACTCTTCTGAACATGGTTGACCTCGACACCCACCAACCCAAGGACCAGGCTTTGATGAACGCCTTTATCTCGTCCTTTGATCCGCTTCGCTTTCAGCATCTCCTCATACGCTGGGTGGCGTGCGACAACATCCCATTTCACAAGCTGGAGAGTCCATACTTTCGTGATCTTCTGGCTTACGCGAATAGCGCCATTGTGGATTCGGGCAGCGTCCCAACCCATAGCACCATCCGCGACTGGATTGTACGATCCTTCAATCGTCATAAGGGCGTCGTGACGGAATTGCTTCGTCGGTCGCTGAGCCGCATCAACGTCTCCTTTGACGCGTGGTCCTCTCGAAAATTTATGTCCTTACTTGGCCTTACCGTACACTTTCTTGACGACGAAGGGAACTTCCGTACGTTTCTCCTCGGTTTGCCCCGGATTGAAGGTCGTCACTGCGGGGAAAATCTCGCCGATCGTGTCAGCGAGATACTTCACGAGTATGGGCTCGAGGACCGCGTCGGATACTTTGTCACAGACAATGCGGAGAGCAACGACACGTGCCTTGAAGACTTGGGCCGTGAGTTGGGGTTCAAAAAGCAACATCGTCGGCTCCGTTGCTGTGGCCACATCATCAATCTCGTCGCCCGATCCATTCTTTTCGGTACGGATGCCGACGCGTTCGAAGAGGATTGTCAAGCCGACAAAGAGATTCAAGACGAGGTCAAACTCTGGAGATCAAAGGGCCCCATTGGCAAGCTGCACAATACTGTTCACTGGGTGGAAAGGTCTGGCCAGCGCATTGAAAGGCTCCACAAGCTCCAATCCATTGAGAACACGGCCCTCGGCCTCGAAGACAAAACAACCTACGATGTCGTCATGGATAACGCTACTCGCTGGAACTCGTCCGAAGCGATGATGGAGCGCGCTTACACGCTTCGCAATGCACTTGATTCGCTGGTCCAAGCGGAAGTGACAGAGTGGAGCCAATACGTGGCGAGAAGGACACAGAATGGGGCAAAACCGATGCCGAAGAAGTGTCGCAAGAAGCCTACAATTGTGGATGATCGGATGGCCGCTGAGGACTGGTCCGTTATTGCAGAGTATTTGGCGATTCTGAAGCCATTGAAGATCGCGACAAAACGCCTAGAGGGCCGACCGCGGGAAGGCAAATTCGGCGCGATTTGGGAGGTTTTGTTGACAATGGAGTGGCTTTTGAAGCACCTGGAAGAGGCAAAGTTGCAACATGAACGAGACGAGGAGCCTTACCTGCGAATTGGCTGCAATCTCGGCTGGATGAAGCTTGACCAATACTACGCCCTCACCGAGGACAGCCCTGCGTACCTCGCGAGCCTCGTCCTCCACCCTGCATTCCGCTGGTCGACAGTCGAGTCGCAATGGTCTGATCATCCGGACTGGTTGACCAGAGGAAGGACCGCGGTGCAAGAGCTCTGGGAGGAGTATCGAAGTCTCCCGATCGAGCAAGATACTATCCCGGAACAGCCGACTGTGTCGAGGATGACAACGGATCTTGATGACTTCATGGCTTCAATTAGGAAGCTCGGCGCCCAACCCGCGCCTTCAGTGTGTTCCGTGCGTGACGAGTATGCAGAATGGGTGGCGAGTACCGATCCAGGCGATTGTTTGGTTGACGATCCGATCCAATACTGGCTGCTCCGCAGACGCCAGTATCCACGCTTATCGCGAATGGCAATTGATCTTTTTTCCATCCCGGCTATGTCTTCGGAGCCAGAGCGAATATTTAGCCTTGCCGGACAGATGGTCACAGCTCAGAGAGGCCGGCTCAAAGCGGACCTTATAGGAGCTGCTCAATGTCTTTCGTCGTGGGAGAAAAGTGGGGCTATCCAGATATCCAAATGAGATCCAAATGGACTCAAATCAAATCAAATCAAATCAGATCGAGGATTTCCCTATCCAAATCAAATCAAATTGGACCCCGGATTTGATTTGATTTATTTGTTTGCAAGCCTGGCGACGCCCGGAAGAGCGCCAGAACACGGTGCTTCACTACGGGCCAGAGCTGCCTCCACACCATCGCCGGGAGGCCATCAGTTCCGGCTGCTTTCCACGGCTTCGCTGCCATAACTTTGACCTCGACCTCTTCCAGAGTCAAAGCCGGCATGGCTACTGCTCTCCGTTGTGGGCGCAATCCTTCCTCTTCAATTCTCGCTGGCAATGGGGGAAAGAACGTGTCGAGTAGCTGTTCTGCTTGTTCCGGCCTATTTCTGGTCCTTGTTCCATCCGCCTTCTTCAGTGGCGGCACCCTGTCGCTCATGGCGTCCTTTCCAGGCTCCAGATACCTAGCGGCCTTCCAGATGTTGGCATCCTCGGCAAGGAAGTCGTCCCAGTGTGCCCTCCTCTGTTTACGTATGGCGTCGTGATATTCCTTTGCTGCCTCCTTCGCTCGTCGTTCCAAATCCGAGCACGGCAGGCTCGCCCGCCGTTGCGCCCTGGCTTGATTCCGCCAGAACGTATGCGCCCGGCGCAGTCGTGTCAAATCTCCACTCCACCAGCGTTTGGCATACGGCGATGGCTGTGCTTGGGGCGTAAGATCGTGGATCGCCTCTGACACAACACGCATGAGCTGGTCCGCTTGTGTCTGCACATCCACCGCCTTGGGGAGCGGTTGGAGACCCTCATCCACTCTTGCTCTTATGAGGTTCCAAGGAGCGTTCTTGAACAAGAGCCTTGGTGTCGCCACTCGCTCGGGTAGCGCCACGTCGAAGGTTGTCCGGATCGCCCGATGGTCCGACCCGTGGTCCGTCGGGTGCGGGACACATGCCACCATTTCGTCCGCCAGCTCCGACGTCGTCAACACTAGGTCGATGGTGCTTCCCTTGTCCTGTCCCTGCCATGTTCTTGTGCCCCTCGGGAGAAGGCTGCAGAGGCCATGCTCGTTCATCAGGTCGACAATGGGTTCGGCTTCGCCCTGCCTCATGACCGAAACATCGTCCCCCGTCCAAAGTAGGTCATGTCGATTAAAGTCCCCTACCAGCACCACATCTGTGCGTCTGCCTGTGCCGTCGCGGAATGATCGAATGAGGCCATGCAACATTTCCATGGCAGACACCAGCATCTCCGCGTCTTTTCCTTGCACATACACCGATACGACCAAGACGTCTCTCTCCGGCAGCCGAAGCACCGCTGCCGTGAGGTCCGCTGATGCAACCGGCAGCTGTTCTGCCTCGATGTCGCTCCGCACCCAAAGCATGCTTCGGATCGGCCAGAGCGCATCGTGCCTCTTTGTGGGTATCATCTTCGTCCAGTTGTTGTGCCACATCGGGCTCGTAACAACCTTGTTGTCCGCCAGCCTTGCATACGGCTCGGAGACCGCCAGCACTCCGTAGTCCTTGAGTGTATCGTCATTCATCAAGCTTTGCTGAACCGGTTCTCGCTTTCCCACATTAAGTTGTAAGATGCTCAAGGTCTTACTCATCGCTGCGTGTGTTCCGCATACGACAGTTTCGGCCAAGCGACTCGTGCGGTCCACCACACGGTACGCATCTCGGCTCCACCGCCCGGCACTCCTTACGCTGATGTCCCGGCATTGCACACCTCCCGCAGACTTGCGCGTTCTTACATTGGAACGATTTGTGTCCAATTGCCTGGCAGTTGTAGCACTGCACCGGTCCGGTGCGTCGCTCAAACACGTTCGTGGTCGCCGACTCGCCGGCTAGGTCGAAATAATGGCCGTCAACGAGCCGTCGCGCGTCGCTCTCCTTGGTGACGTAGACTACCATCGAGCCATAGGCTTTTCCCGATTCTTTGTTGCTCAGCCAAGACACCTTGGCGATGTTGACATTGTTTTCCGCCCCGAGAGCTTCGGCCGCTCCCGGCAGCACATTCCCTTCTGCATCCAGCACCCGGCTCCTGTTCGCATTGTCCACTTTCACTGGGTAGAGCTGGTCACGCATGACTCGCGCGCCGACGACGGCTGCCTTCTGCGCAGCCTGTTTCACCTGCTCTAGTTCGTTTTCGTCTCTGCAGATTACCTTGATGCGCTCCGCGGCCCGGGCGTCCCTCACGACCGCCGCGCACCGCCAAGCTGCCCGGCCGTCCTTGGCCCTCATCTCTACTTCAATGGCTTGCCGGACTTCTCCCACCTGCACACGATCTCTGTTCGCTTCTTCCACTCGCGACGTGTCGATCGTGCAATAGAGCGAACCGGCGAGAGGGGCGGCTGCCGTCTTGCTAGGCGTCACGGTTGTGGGTTGCGACGGCCGTTGCGACCCCGCCACCTCAGCGAAAGATCGCGGCGGGGTAACGGAAGGGCGCGCCGTGATGGCTTCCAGTTTGTCGCTCAGTCGCTTCAGCTCCAGGCCCATATGCTGTTTCGTGTCCTCCAACGCGACTTTCAGATCCCTGATCAAGCTTCTCTGCTCCTCGGCCGCCTCCTTCAAGTCTTGGATAGTCTCTTGCTGGGTGCGGATCAGCTCGCTCTGACCGCGGATCATCTGCTTGAACCCCGCGAACTCAGCCCGGCAATCGCCCAGAAGCTCCGAAACGTGCTGGAGCGCCGCCAGGTCCTCGCCGCTGTCGCTGGATCCATTCCTCGCATCGGTCGCGCAATCGTTCACCTTCGCCGGCGTCGCTTTGGCAGTCGTTCGCGTCGCATACCGGCTGTGCCGACTCGATTCATTCCCCGAATCGTCGATTTTCCGCTTCACGACCCGACGCCCCGTCGGCGTCAGGCTACCCCGCGGTCCCACCATGGACCCCGCATTTGCAGCCAAGCTCATCTTGCGAACTGGTCCACAACACCACACTCCTTTCTGATTGGGATAGCAATAGAAGTTTTTAAGATATTCGTCTTTTTCCTCGTTCCTCCTTTGCTGGTCTCCACGGGTCTCGCTCCACAGAGGCGGCGTGGCGGCGGGCAGGGGAAATTCACCTCGGACGAGGACGATTCGATCATCCACTTAAAGGAAGAGCTTCAGCTTTCGTGGGGGGAGATCCATCGACGGCACACTGAGCAATATCCGGCGCGGTCCAAAATTTCGCTTCAGGTGCGGTACTCCACGAAGTTAAAAGGCCGTAAACAGTCCTAATACACCGCCGTTTCTTCTGACGCACCAGCAACACCCGCCGGTTTGTGGGCTCAGTCTGACGTGAAGACACGATATTGGCAGCAAACAACATTGATAATCCTGCACACGCGCATGGCCGAGAGGAGCAGCTCGGTCATGTCGAGCTGAAGCAGCACGGCCTCGACCACCTCGGGCGTGGCCATGGCCGCGGCTTCGGCGCTGCGATGGGGCCAGAGTGGCCATCGGAAACGGCGGCGGCGACAGAGGCGAGGAGGAGGAAGCATGTGAGGGGCGAGTTTGCGGGATGCACGTTGGATTGATGCCTTGGCGGTCCTGGACAGGTAGGTCGTGTTGGGCGACATGGAGAGACATAGGCCAAGGTACCCACGGCGATGCGCCTACAGCATGAACCCTTCAGTTACATGCACATCACTGCCCGCGACAGGCGATGAGAGAGCGTGATGACTTGGCGTCTGAAACAGCAAATACAGCTTCAACATCAACAGGCATTCCACCTGTACGGCCGGGGAGATGGATGGACCCAGCTGTTCTGCACCGTTAAGGTTGCCCGAGGTGCCGGCGCTAATAGCTCGGTGGCGCGGTTGGCGGTCCGCTGGCACCTCGCTTATTTCGACTCTCTGAGGGACTGCTGGCGATCCGCAGGTACAGTACCTAATGGAAGGTGAATGCCAAACATGGCACTGTCCTGTACCCCGTGCCTCCCTTTTTTTGACGCAGCATCGACGCTCGATAGAAACACCACGCAGCTCCATCAACGTCCTCCATGTCCACTGCTGCCGATCGACCAGCCGCCGCCATGCGAGCCCCCACGCCGGCGACGTGCTCCCGCTCCCGCTCAGCGTCCGCGCGGCTTATGGTACCGCCAAGCCGCCTGCCCGGGAACCCACTATCCCGCCCCAGTGCCACGGCTGCAAGCCGCTGCGCCATCGGAAGTTGCCGGGCGGTGGGCCGAAGCTCAAAGAGTAAAACCCATGGCGCCGCCTCTGTGACTGCTATCAAGGCCCCCTCTCGCGTCATTCGAGCCATCATCGTCGCCTTGCTCGTCGACGCAGACACAGACGTTGCCGGCACACACTCGCATCGCCAACCCAGCAATCCGAGCGCGCGCAGACGCATCCGTCGCCATGATCTGCCTCAACAAGGCCGACGAGGGCACCTTCAAGCACCTCTCCTTCAACCAGAGCCCGCCCGCTCTTGCCCCCAGCCACACCACCCGCCAGGACCTCAATGGCATCGCCAACCTGCGAGAATTCGTCGCCGGCGGACAGGAAGTGAACGCCGTTGGCGCCTCGGCAACAGGCGCGACGGGCGATAGAGGAGGGCCCGACGTATGGAATCACGAGCCGTGGCCCGTCGCTGCGGCGTTGAATGCGAGACGGCCCTGTGAGTGTCTCCTCCTCCTGCCTTGCCCATCTCATGTCCAATGCTGACCGGTCACTCCCAGGGCTGTTCTCGCGTCTCAAGGCGGCTGTTGGTGGTGAAGACCAGCCTCGCCTCTGGGTGCCCTCCCCGGGTCGCTTCGAGCGCCTGTGGAGTTGGATCACTTGGATCATTTCTGTCCTCTTCTCTGCATATTTGCTTTCTTCTCTGCCCCCGTTGCTGAATCTGCAGCATGCCTCGCCCAGCTCCAGTGCTGGCACGGCCGAAGCTGCCGCTGCTAGCCCTCCCGCCCGCCTCCGCAAGCGCTCGACGTGCCAGACTGGCGGCGTCGACCCGGCCCAGTACAACTTGCCGCTCCACGCGGGTGCCATTGCCATCATCCTGTTCGTCTCTACGCTTGGATGCGCCTTTCCTATCATGGCTACCAAGTTCCCTGGCCTTCGCATCCCTCGACGCTTCTTCTTCGCAATCCGCCACTTCGGCACCGGGGTTCTCATTGCCACCGCCTTTGTCCATCTGTTGCCGACCGCCTTTGAGTCTCTCGGCAACGACTGCCTGGATAGCTTCTGGACGGAAAGTTATCAGCCCATCCCCGGTGCCATAGCTCTGGCTGCCATATTCCTTATCACCGTCATCGAGATGATCTTTCACCCGTCCCGCCACGTCCCGCTTCCTCAGATCGTCTCGGCAGATTCGGCGGGCACTCGAGGCCAAGAGGCCAAGGGCGGCCACCTCTGCTCCAACACCTCCCTGATGCCCTTCCGGGACCTGGGGCCACTTCGCGGGCGCTCCTCCAGCATGAGCCAGGGTCTGTCGCAGCTGGACCAGATCCAGCAGCAGGGCGAACGAAACGAGGCTGTCCCACCGTCCAAGCAGGACGATGCCGTGGCCGTTCAGGATAGCGGGGCCGAGTCGACGATGGAGCTGCAGCTGTCACCCGAGATGAAGCTCCGAAAGGAGCGTCTCCAGTGCGTCCTGCTCGAGATGGGCATTCTGTTCCACAGCGTCTTCATCGGCATGGCTCTCAGCGTCTCCGTCGGGACTGATTTCATCGTCCTCCTAATTGCCATCATCTTCCACCAGACGTTTGAGGGTCTCGCGCTCGGCTCCCGCATCGCCAACGTGGACTGGGGTGCAAAGAAGTGGGAGCCCTGGGTTATGGCCCTGCTCTATGGATGCACGACGCCTCTCGGCCAGGCCCTGGGAGTTGCGACGCACACCCTCTACAGCCCTCACTCTGAGGTGGGTCTGATCGTCGTGGGGGTCATGAATGCCATCTCGGCCGGTCTTCTCACCTTTGCGTCCTTGGTCGAGCTGTTGTCCGAAGACTTCCTGAGCGATGAGAGCTGGAGGTATCTGCGCGGCAAGCGGCGCGTGGGTGCGTGCATCCTCGTCTTCCTCGGCGCATTTCTCATGAGCCTCGTTGGGGCTTGGGCTTAGGATAAAGCATACGCCGGCGCTGCCAGCCAGGGATGAGTACACATCCTCGGGCAGCGCCGATTATTCCTTGGGCGCCGCATGTTGGTACAACACAGCGTGCGGACCCGTCTTGGGCGTTGACCGGATGGAGGTCACGATGTCCACAATTACCTTCTTACCGTGGTGTACAACATGGCGCGGGACACACTTGCGCCATGCGATTTTCCACGCTGCTTCTGTGTTCCTCGACGCCTTTGTAGGCTCAGGAGCATTCTTAATACTTAGCATGTCAGTGTCTTTTCAACAAAGGCGCTTGAAGGGGGGGAATCACATAGCTAGCGAATGTAGTCATCATTCGTGATTGCTGCTGTGCAACTGTAGGAGACCGTGTTCTTGGCCACAACCCCCGCGCAAACTCGCCAAAGGTGAGGTGCTGCTCAATGTCCACCTCCTCGCCCAGGTTTGGCTGCGTGAAGACGGCGAGCGTGTTCCTCGCCACGCGGCCGTCGCTGACGCTCGCGCGCACGCCCCGGACGAAGTGCGGCACGGCCTTAAACCTACCGGCCGTGATGATGATACCGCCTATACTATGCTCAATAAAAGCAGCGACAGGGTCGTCGGGTGCTGATGTGAGTGGTCCTCCTTCGCCCAGCTGCAACGCCTTTCAGTTACAGCTTCGTTGTCGTCCCATGGATCCTTGGACACGATGCGCCGAGACACCTCGTTGCTGCAGCGTCGCGCCGATCATCTCTGCAGCTACCAGCCCGTGCGGCGTACTGTCTTGTGCTCACACCCTGTCATTATGCCTCTACTATCGCCAGGCGGAACGGCAACAGCAACTGTCTGAGATGGACGGTTCTGTGTGCGCCTCACGTCGACGCCACCGCAGGGGCAACTCCTCCTAATCGACGATGACGGACAATCAGCAATCTAGATACGAAGTTGGAAGCCAGCAGTGGTTGGTATGCGCTCGTCGTACTATCGTCGACCCCCGTCTCAGCTAGGGAAATGTAATGTAATGTACTTTATTTACGCCCGGAGGGATTATCCCTAAAGGGCCATAACGAGAGGCTAATTGCTCATTCTGCCATAAAAGCCGTACACCTAAAGCCCAACAATTGTTTCCTTCCTTGGCCCCTGCAGCCTCATTCCGCGATCTGACTGTCCTGCCCTGAGGTCATTCCCCCCGAGTGCCCAGCGTCCCATCGTCGGCAGCTGGAGCTTGGTCGGTCAGTGCGAGGCTGCACGACTAGGATGTTACGCGCTTGGTTCCTGTCCATTTGTCCAATTCATCGCAGATCCGCCTGTTCACATGTCTGCATCCAGCCTTCCTGTTGCCATTGCAAACTTGATCGTCGTTCGGACAGCCGCCATGTCAGGCTGCCATCGCTCGCCATCCGATCCAGACTTGCCTCCCAGGAAGAAAGACAAGTTCCCCATCTTAGTCCGACTGTACCGTATCATGCCTTCTCTTTCCGAGTTCCAGCGCCTGCAGCGAAATAGGAAATGCTCGACTGTCTCCGGTGCTTGGCCGCAGCTGCATTGGTCCGTCCCCACAGCCCTGATGCTGTGCAGGTACCTGTTGAGCCTGCACTTTCCTGTTCGTAGCTGTACCAGTATCCTGGACTCCTTGGCGTTGAGAGCGTCGTAGATGGCCCGCGTGTGCTGGCCCGGAAGCGCCGTGTCAATACGTTGCGAATACCGTCCTACCCCGATGGGTATTCTTGGCCGCTGCTGTTGCGGTTGGCCGAGCAGCAGCCTCGTTCTCGTCGCTCGTGCTTGATAAGTTGCCCTTTCCCGAACGCGTCCTTCCTCTGTAGCCTCACGGGCCGCTGCCTTGGCCATCACGCCCGCGCGGAAGCTTTCATGGCCTGCCGGTACCCACAGCATGGACACCGGCACATCCTGCAGATGCGGCAGCCTCACCTGTCTGTACAGCTCTTGGACTGCGCGTTGCCCGGATTGCTGTCGAGGCTGCCCCACCACCTGGACGGCTGCCCTGTTGCTGCTGACGATGACCACGTTCCTGTGCGGCAGTTTCGCCGGCACGTACCGAAATGCCCACGTCATTGCCTCCAGCTCGGCCGTGTACGGGTTTAGATCCTCACGTGGGCCTAGCGTGACCGAGAACCGGGCCAACATATCCCTCTTGCCCTTTGCTGTCACATACTCCACGTAGCCACCCATACCAACCAATCCTCCCCTCTCCGAAGAGCTCGTCGAGATCACCAAGCCTCGGGCCGCGCTTGCAGCCTCCGCTGCTTCGTCTCGGTCCACACCGCACGCGACGCGGATTCGGCTCTCCCACGGTGCCATGGCGTACTCTCGTATCTTTTCCAGCCGTTCCCCTGTTTCGTCCCTATACCGCATGGCCATCTTCTGCATCGGCGACGTGAACCGTTGACATATCCTCATGCTCAGCCTCGCCAGCGGGTGTTCCCTCGGAAGGGTGCGTAGGCTAATCCACGTCTTGGCGGCAGCCCTGGTATGTCGCTGAAGCACTGGCTCAATGTTCGCCTCTGCCTCAGCCACGGCCGTGGCGACGCTTCCAAACGCTCCAGTCACGGCCTGCGCTCCGACTGCTTGTGCTTGGCTCAACCAGGCCGTCTCCCTCTCTCCGCAAGCGTGTGTCCACACGTTGGAGGCGTAGTCCATGGCCGGCGCCACTGCAGTTGTGAACAGCTGCCTGGCGACCCTCGGCGACAGACCCCGGAGTCTCCTCAAATGCATCGCGACAGACAGGCCCTTGGCAGCTGCCTCGGCAATGTGCTGCTTGTATCTGAGCTCTGCGTCCAGCACCACCCCCAGCACCTTGGCGGTGTCCTTCGGTTGCACAGTCTGTCCATCAACCACGAAGCTGCCCTGGCTGCCCCGTCTAGCCGATCTCGTGAAGTGGATAACGGCTGTCTTGTTGCTCTCGAAAGTCGCACCGCTCCGCCTGGCCCAAGCCAGGGCTCGTTCGATGATGGCCTCGATCCCGGCCCGGTTCGCCGCCGCTGATTCCCCTGTCACCCAGGCCGAGTAGTCGTCCACGAAGGCGATCGCGCCCTCCGTCGTGCTGATGCTCGTCTGCACAAGGTCCGCGTTGAAGAAGAGGAAGAGAATTGGCGACAGCGGAGACCCCTGCGGCAGGCCCGCCTGTGGAAGTGGTTTCTGGGGGGAGCGGTACCCGTTGACCTCGATGCTGGCCGTCCGCTCGGAGCAGAATGCATCCACCCACCGAACCAGCTCCCCAGGCAGACCTCTCGCCGCTAGCCTCTGCAGCAGCCTCTCCTTGAACACGCCGTTGTATGCTCCCTTGACATCAAAGCTCACCAGGCTGAGCACCTTGCCCATCCTCCACGCTCTATAAATGTTCTCTTGCAAGAGGATGAGCGCTTGTTCCGCCGAGCGCCTCTTTCTCGCGCCGAAATGGTTGGCCGGTAGCAAGCCATGCGTCTCGACCGCATACGCTACTCGCTCCGCGACCACCGCCTCTAGCACCTTGCCCAGCGTTGAGAGCAAGGAGATTGGTCGCCAGGCTCTCGCCGCCGTGTAGTCATCCTTGTCGGGTTTCTTCAGCGGGATGATCCTCGCGCTCCTCCACTGCTCAGGCAGCTCGCCGCTTCCGAGTGATAGTCGGAACAGGTGCAGCACGCGTTCCTTGACCACTGGCCACAGCTCTTTCCACACCATCGCCGGCAGGCCATCGTCCCCGGGCGCCTTCCACGGCTTGGCGGCCATCACCTTCCTCTCCACCTCTTCCATGGTCAGTTCCGGCCACGCCACCGGTGGTCGTTGCGACCCCTCGGACTCGGCCTCGATTTGCGGCGGCAGCGGCGGGAAGAAGGTGCGGAGAAGCTCCTCTGCCTGATCCTGCCGGCCCATCGTCGTCGTTCCGTCCTCCTTCTTGAGAGGCGGTACCTTTTCTTCCACGCTCGCGGATCCCCTCGTCCCCAGGTATTTGGACGCTTTCCAGATGTTGCCGTCCTCGGCCAGGAACTCTTCCCAATGCTGCCGTTTCTGCTTCCGCACAGCGTCATGGTATTCCTTGGCCGCCTCCTTGGCTTGCTTCTCCAGCTCCGACGCTGGCGAGCCCGCCCTCCTTCGGGCCCTGGCCTGGTTCCTCCAGAACGTGTAGATCTGCCGAAGCCGGGTCAGGTCCGCTGTCCACCACCGTTTCGCATATGGGCTTGGCCGTGCTCGCGGTGTTAGGTCTTGTATTGCCTCGCTCACAATGCGCATGAACCGGTCAGTCTGTCCTTGCAGACCCCAGGCCGGCCAGCACACCAACTTCAGCTCCCTCGAAATCCTGTCGCGGATCGCCTTCCAGGGGGCGTTCTTGAACAGGAACCGCGGCTCGACATCCCGGCAGGGGACGTCAATGCCAAATACCGCCTGGATGGGCCGGTGGTCTGATCCATATTCGGTCGGGTGTATCGCGCATTTGACCCTTTCCTCTGCCAGCTCTTCCGTAACCAGCACCAGGTCAATTGTGCTTTCCAGACCAGGCTTCGGTCCCTGCCACGTCTTGGTACCGCGCGGCAGGAGGCTCTGGAGGCCATGATCGTTCATAAGGTCGATGATCGGCTGGCCTTCTCCTTGTCGTCTCGTTATCGTGCCTTCACCTCCCCATAGCACATCGTGACGGTTGAAATCCCCCGCCACCACCACATCCGTTCGCTCGCCTGTGCCACTGCGAAAGCGTGAGATCAGGTTACTGACCTCTCGCACCGCTGCCAGCAAGGCCGACGCGTCGTTGCATTGCACGTAGACCGAGACCACTAGGACTTGCCTGCCCTGGAGACGGAGGACGGCCGCAGTCAGGTCGGGAGACGAAACCGTCACTTGCTCTGATTCCAAGTCTCGCCGCACCCAGAGCATGCTCCGGATCGGCCATCCCGCCGGATTGGCGACGCTCGGCACCATCTTCGTCCAGTTGCTGTGGCTCGTTGGGGCCGTCACCACCGCGCCGTCAACCAGCCGCGCGTACGGCTCTGTCAGTGAGAGGACTGCATAGTCCCTCAAGTCCACATCATTCATCACCCCGAGCTGCACCGTGTCCCGCTTGCGCACGTTCAACTGGAAGATGCGCAGGTCCCTATGCATTCCTTGGCGGGTTGCGTACTCGGCAGTTTGGACTGGACGACTCGTGAGGTCCGTTGCACAGGACGCACTTGGGTTCTGCGGCCCGGCACTGCCCGTGACCGTGCCCCGGCTGCGCACACCTTCCGCAAGCCCTTGGCTTCTTGCACGAGAAGGCCTTGTGGCCCAGCTCCTGGCAGTTGTAACACTGCACCGGTCCGACTCGCGGCTCAAACACGTTGGTGTAGGCAGACTCGCCGGCCAGGTCGAAATAGGTGCCGTCGAGCAGTCGTTTCGCATCGCTTCCCTTGGTCACGTAAATCACCATGGACCCGTAGGCCTTGCCGCAGTCTTTCTTGCTGAGCCAGGAAATCTTGGCAATCGTGACGTTGTTCTCCTTGCCGAGCGCCTCGGCGGCTCCCGTCAGGACATTTCCGTCGCTGTCCAGCACCGCCGATCGATTGACGCTGTCGACTTTGACCGGGTAGAGTTGATCCCTCAGGACACGCGCCCCCGGCACCACGACCTTTTCCGCCGCCTCCTTCACCCGCCGCAATTCCGCTTCATCGCGACACACTATCCTCACTCGGTTTGTGTTCCTGGGGTCCTTGATCACTGCTGCGCACCTCCACGCCTCGTGACCTTCCCTCACCTTGACTTCTGTTTCGATCGCTCGTCGGATGTTGCCTACCTGCGCCTCGACCTGGTTTGGCTCCTCAACCCTGGACGTGTCTATCGTACAGTGCAGAGTGTCGGTGGATGTGGACGTGGTGGTGCGCATCGAAGAAAGCGACCGTGGGCTCGTAGGCTGGCTCTTTGGTGGTGTTCGCACGGCGTCTGCGTAGGACGCCCGCGGGCCGCTTTGCACTTGGCTGTTTACCGTTGGGTTCACAGACGCCTGGAGGGTCTGCAGCTGTTGCCGGACCTTCTGCAGCTCTTCCTTGGTGTCGACTACCTCTTGTTCCAATTTGTGGATCAATCGCTGTTGGTTAATTGACCCATTCTCGAGATCGTTCAGTTTTTCCAGGACCTTGCATAGCAATGCCCTTTCGCTTTCCTCATCCGCGGTTTCGCTTCTGGCGACGAACGTCGATCTCGGCTCGGAACCGGTCGATGAAGATCGCCTGACACGCTTGTTCGTTGCTCTCACCGCGTCTCGGGCCGCCTCATCCCCTCCCAAGCTCCCCTTCTCACTCGGCATCGCCAGACGAGATGATCGTCTTGGTGTCGCGAACCCCGCTCGCCCCGCTCGCCCCGCCGGCCCCGCCGACTCAACGTCCCCCTCAGTGGAACCCGTCATTGTGCAAGATTAGGTTCAACCCCACAGCAAAATAATCGACAGCAATCGTCTTCCTTTGGATCTTTTTCCAAGAGATTCGTCGATCATAAATCTCCTCTTGGGGGTCAATCGACCGCCGAGCTGCTTCAGAGCAGCAAAATGTAATGTAATGTACTTTATTTACGCCCGGAGGGATTATCCCTAAAGGGCCATAACGAGAGGCTAATTGCTCATTCTGCCATAAAAGCCGTACACCTAAAGCCCAACAATTGTTTCCTTCCTTGGCCCCTGCAGCCTCATTCCGCGATCTGACTGTCCTGCCCTGAGGTCATTCCCCCCGAGTGCCCAGCGTCCCATCGTCGGCAGCTGGAGCTTGGTCGGTCAGTGCGAGGCTGCACGACTAGGATGTTACGCGCTTGGTTCCTGTCCATTTGTCCAATTCATCGCAGATCCGCCTGTTCACATGTCTGCATCCAGCCTTCCTGTTGCCATTGCAAACTTGATCGTCGTTCGGACAGCCGCCATGTCAGGCTGCCATCGCTCGCCATCCGATCCAGACTTGCCTCCCAGGAAGAAAGACAAGTTCCCCATCTTAGTCCGACTGTACCGTATCATGCCTTCTCTTTCCGAGTTCCAGCGCCTGCAGCGAAATAGGAAATGCTCGACTGTCTCCGGTGCTTGGCCGCAGCTGCATTGGTCCGTCCCCACAGCCCTGATGCTGTGCAGGTACCTGTTGAGCCTGCACTTTCCTGTTCGTAGCTGTACCAGTATCCTGGGGTGATACACGGGCGTGAGGTTTTGACTACACGGGCGTGACCCTTACACGGGCGTGACTTTTGCGGCATCTGATTGGACAACGGCTAGGTACATCCTCGACAAAAAGCCGATACCTGATATGTTGACAAACGGCATTTCAACGGTCTTGGTGAGCCGACCGTCCGGAGGTTCCTACGTAGGGCTTCAACGAAGATGTGAGATGCGAACGCCGTGTAAGATCGACTCTGTGGCCATTGAAGCCACTCCTCCTATATCTACTGTCTAACTACTATAGAAGGAAGAACATCGCCATCGCTGTCGCTATTGAGTAGCTCCCATTTACTTTTCGGTCGTCGAATGTTGGCTTGTGTCCTGCACCCACTCGCCCGTACTCCTGTGGTCTTGCCAGTCCCCAGCAGGGAGGACTGGCTACGTGTCTGGCGCTGACATGGGGGATTCGCTTCTTTAGTGGCCTGGCTACTGGCCTGCTGGCTCGCGGCATGCCTGGCCCCTGGCATACTCCGCGCACCTCGCTTAGGCCGTGTCGCCCGTCTGGTTGGCTGTACGTCGGCGCCGTCGCGGGAGGCAGTATGGACAGAGACTGGCGCCAAAAGTCGAGGAAGCTGGTAACGTAAATGATAAGCGAGTGACCCAGACAAGCGAGTGACCCACCTCCCACTACCCCCATGACACCGACGCTCGAATATACCGTAAAAACACTAGGTACTAACTACGATTACATCTGAAACAGCTAGAGCAGACGATTCTGCGGCCTCCTGGCAAGTGCGTGCATTATGGCCAGGCTTGCCGCACACACCACAGCACTGAGCCTTGGTACGAGCCGGCCCTGCACCCGTACCATCCGGCTGCGTTTGTTCCACTGCCTCCACACCCACAGCCTTCTCGTTCAGTAGATCCTGTGCATCTTGTACAGTGAGTGGCCCTCCGAGCTGCACACGTTTTTTGGGGGCTCTCCGGCGCTTGCTTAGTCCCTCGTTGGCCTTGCGGAGCGAAGAGACCTCTGTGCGAAGAAGTGCCACCTGGTGCATTATAGCCGTTGCACCTTTAGTAAGTTGATCCACAGCACCTAGGATTGAAGTCGGGGAGCTGTTTTGATGGTTAGCAATGCGAGTCTTGATGAGCGTTGACTGCGAGTTGGCTTCTCGGGGGCTGTGTGGGGTCTGGAAGACCCAAGGTTGTGCAGTGCCGGGTCGTGAGTTCTGAGGTGTCGGCGTACGAAGCTTCACATCCAGCTTGGCAAGCACCCTCTCTGGATCGTATGGCACAAGGCCAGCCCCTGCAAAGCCGCCTCGTATGTTCTTGTCTGTCATGGAAACAAAGAAGGCCTCGCGAAAGGCACAGAGGAACTCGAGCTTGCTCACGTGGTTGATATGCGAGCGCATCAAGTCCTCAACCTGGCGACCGTACGCCTGCTTTAGTGGCCCAAAGCAGCCAACGTCGAGTGGCTGGAGATAGTGCGAAGAATGCGGAGGCATACAGAGTGTGATGATATTGTTCTGCTGGGAGTAGCGCTCGAATTCGGTCGAGTGGTGGCTTTCGTGGCCGTCGAGGATCAACAACCGGTATTTGCCCTTGGCCCGGGGTGCCGTGTGGTTGTCGAAGTGCTTAATCCAATCTAGGCCCACCGCATTGGTAGTCCAGCCATTGTCGGTGGTTGCGATGCGCCAGTCGGCTGGAAGGTTGCACTCTGAATACCAGTTGGCGAGGTGGTATTGCGCGGCTAGGATGATGAAGGGAGGGATGGCCCAGCCAAGGGCGTTGACTCCCTGGATCACCGTTGCCCATTCGCGGTTACCAGGCTGGGCTAGTTTCGCTTTGCTAAGACCGTCCGATGTCGTGACTACCATGCCCGGGAAGATGACACCCATCATGAACCCAGTCTCGTCGAAGTTGTAGACATCGTCATCCAAGATACCGTACTTGGCCTTGGTGTTCCGTACGAGCGCAAACCACTCGGCAATGACCTTTGGATCCTCGCATTTGGCCCTCTGGTAGTCGTATCTACGCGTATAACGCGTACGGAGCTCTGGCTGGCGTTTAACGAAGTTGTGGGCCCAGCGTTTCCCGACTGGAGGCGCGTCGCGTTCGCGTAACAGTTGGTTGGCCATATCTTCCACACCACACAATCTAGGCGGGAATGCGCGTGCAGATAGGTCAATTACATATTGAACTATGGCCTCCTCTTCTGATTTGGTAAGCTTCTTCGAATTGGGAGTGGTGTCGCATCGTGCAGGCTTGCCGGCGCGCCGGCGCCCTAGAGTCTTACGGTCGACCCCGTAAATCTTAGCTGCTGCTCGTTCGCTTAGATTTTTGTCGTTTTGAAGAGCTCGGAGGGCCAAGATTACCTGGCCTTCTTTTGAAGCAGAAGGCATCTTGGACGGTCGAGGAAATTGTTGTTAAGCGTAAACACGTCGCGTCGCGTGGAAAGTGGGTCACTCGCTTGTCTGGGTCACTCGCTTATCATTTACGTTAGCGAATTGGTTCGCGAAGGTATGCTCAATTCCAGACGTGAATTGCTTTGCGGTCTGATCGAATGATTCGCAGAATGCTTGGAAGACTGCCAACTTGGCGTTATACGCATCCGTTTGCTCTTGTGCGACCCTGTTGGCTCCTTCGACGATGGAGACGGGCTCCAGAATGGGTTCTAGCGAGAGCCTAAACGACAGGTGTGGGGGCTGTGCGCCTTCCGTAGCAGCAGAGTTGGGGAGTCGGAGTAAAGGCGACGATGGGGTCCGGGCCGGTCGCCGGGGCGCCGGCTTGACACCGATCGGCCGGTCTACGACCGGAGAACTGTTTTGGAGCTGGGCTGCACGGGCCCGGTCGGCGAAAATTAGAGGGAATGATAATCCGTAGCACAGGTCCGAGCCGGCATGCGAGCCCGTGGCAGTCGCCATGGCCGCTGCCAAAGCCAGCGCAGGGCGCGGCTCGAGGAGTTGGTGCTGCAGTTGTTAAGCAAATTGGTGTAAAATACGCCACTTTCTTAACAGCTGCATGCCAAGAAAGTATGATGACAAGGGAATGCAGCTGTGTGGCCGGCGTTTGGGAGTAGAGGGGCTAGGGTGGCTCGGGGCGCAGGGAGTTGCAGGGGGGTTTTAATGGCCAATATGGAGCTGATATGTACGCCAAGTCTGACGCGTATTATCCCATCGAATCGCAAAGGTTGCGTCTGTTGATCCGCCCGAATTACAGTATACGTGGGGCATCTAAACGCGCCAACACACGACGATTTCAGGGCTCCAGGGCTTCAGGGCATCCTGCAGGTGACTCCACTCCTGCCAACATGCAGCACCCATAAGAGGCTGGAGAGGGCTCAACAAGCAGATGTCTTCGTGTCGTTGCACAGTACAGTTACTACAGTATTTAGTAGTATCTATGTATACAGCTAAACCTAAGAAAGATGCAGAAAACCCGGAACGCTCGCAGCGCTAGGGCTTCGAGTTTGTACTCACGGTGTGCAGAATCGCGGTTCGGGAAAGGATCGGGGTCCGAAGCTGCGCGCTCGGCAAAGTCCGGATCCGCCTCGCCGGTCCAATGGCCGTGACGAATTGATAACTACCGAAAGACCACAAGCAGTTAAAGCCGGGTCCTAGGCTTCTGCGCCATGGATCTTGACCGGCGGCTTCGCCGACACGGCGCAGGAAATTGGGGACCGTCGGTAGGCAGCGACTTCAGTATGTATCCTACTGTAGTGGTAATGAAATACACCACGAAAGCCGTCGGGATGGACGCCGTGTTAGTGTCTTGTGTCTGCCAAGTGGAGCACTTGCGCAGTGTGGGGGGCGCCTTGTCGGTTTGTCTCCCGATACGTGACGTTTGGAGTGGCGCCAGGGGGCGAGCGACACAAGCCCGTTTCGACCACTTAGCGCAAGGTTGGCGGCAATCTACCCTAAGGGTCGGGGGAGTGGCCGGTGATTGCCGGTGCAATCGGTGTTGCTAACAGACAGTCTGACAGACCGACTGAGTCCGTCTGACCAGACCGCAGGCAGACCGACCGGCCATTCTCGTCAGACCGACAGTAGTAGTATTGTATTTTTTGTCCAGCGACATGGTACCACATGCAGGGCCTCGCAAAGGCGAGCTGTCAGGCTCGATCCCCGGACGCGGCTCTCCTACGCCCGACTGTAGGTGTCGCTGAGCACGGCAGTAGCAATGTGCAGGGTCCAGGTCCCGCGACCAGTCCTCCCACTTGTCCATCCAGCATATCATCGGCTCGAAGGCGCTGCGTCTCGAAGCCTGTTGCCCGTCAGCGGGACGTCCAGGCGCGTGGCGACGGCCACGATATGGTCAACCCTTGGTTTTCACCGGTCAGAATTCTCTCGCTCATTCAGCCAACGCTGCTGCCGCACCTCTATGCTCCAGTAACCAAGCAAGGGAAATGGCTGAGGAGCGGCGGCAGGGAAGCACTGGCCGTGGAGTCCACTGGGTTGTTCTGGGCCATTAGTGGCGTTACGCCGGTACCGTAAGATCTGGTAAACGTAGACATGACCAGATTCGCATGCCTCGGGGTTCACGCGCCCGTACCCCGCATTACATATATTGCCCGGTAGCAGCCCCCTGCATGCCTCGATGTTGCCTGCAACCTACCCCACAGATGCGGGCTCGACCATGGCACCTCCCTTCTTATCCACGCCGGCGCCAGGCAGTGGTTGGGTCCTGCAGGATTTATTAAGTGGGAAAGCGAGATTGGCGGACCTCTCATCAGGAGACAAGGCTGATAACACGGGCAAACTGTTTTCCAAGAAGGCATCTTACGAAGCCCCGCCATACGGCCCGCACGCATTCGGAGCTTCACCCTGGCCGAGTCAGGAATCATATATTCGACACAAAGCTTTACGTCACCGCATTTTGCCTCCCAAAAGATCCACGTCAGCAATCGACAAACGCAACGATCTACCAGCCGGCATGTTCCAACCGAGCCCTCGAGGCCATCAACAAGAAATCCTGTGTTTAGAGCATGTAACGGTCTCAACTGAGTGTGTTGACAACTAGCTGAGCGACTGCAACGAGTATCCTAAAGCTGGAGAAGAAAGGAAGAAAAAGAGAAAATCCAGGAAAGGGGCGAGAGCTTCTGAGCGGAGCTCAGGAGCTCGTGTGGGTCCAGGTCGAGAGCGACTGCCGAGACCCACACGGGCCCAGCCCGTTACAATACTCCCCTTCTCCTCCTCCCCTTTCGAGGGGCCTCCGCCGATTCAATCTTCCCATGCATGGCCTCATACTGTGCCAATGCCGTCGTGTCCGACAGAAATCGCACAGGTTCCCATGTTGGCCCTACCCAGCCAACCCACTTGACCAATACCTTCCATTCTCGTCCTACCTTCTTGTGTCCGCAGATCTCTTCCACCTCCCACAACTCGCCGTCGTCCGTGAGGATCGCCGGCGGGCGATAGTCGTCCGACGTCTGCGACGGCAACGGGTCGTCAGCCGCGAGCCGCAGGAGCGAGACGTGAAAGACGTTGTGAACCCCAGGCGGCGTGTCGAGTCGACAAGCATGCGATCCCACCGTCTCTAGAACCGTGTACTTGCCCGCGAGCCAGTCGAGCTTCTTGGATGGCCGCTTCGATCGGATGTTACGGAGACGTAGCCATACCTTGTCTCCAGGCTTGTACTGGTCCGATGGTTGCCTCCGCGTGTTCGCATTGTCCTCTTGTCGTTCCTGCGCCGAAGCCATGGCGGCCTGTGCCCATTCCGTTGCCTCCTGGAATCGTCTTACGATGCCTTCTGCCTTTGCCACAGGTGACTTTCCGTCCGGTCGCAGTGCCTCCTTGACTTGCACCGGCTCGAGGTGGTAGCCATGTGTGAAGAAGAACGGGCTTAGTCCTGTCGATGTTGCCGTCCGATTGTTGAGAGCCATTGCGGCCGCTGGCAGCAACTCGTCCCAATCATCCTGCGCGTACGTTGTGAAAATCCGTATGTACCTCTCCACCTCTTGGTTAGCCCTCTCCGTTGCTCCGTCCGTCTCCGGGTGCCATGCCGTCGACAACCTCTGTTTGATGCGCAACAGTTCGCACAGCCTCTTCCACATCCTGCTGGTGAACTGCGTCCCCCGGTCCGTCACGATGGCCGCGGGGATTCCGTGGTGCTGCAGCACGTTCCGCATCAGCGCTCTCGCCGTCGTCTCCGCTGTGATGTCCTTCAGCGACTCCAAAACGACGCTCTTAGAAAGTCGGTCCGTGAGCACCATCATGTTCGTGGACCCGTTCGATTTTGTCGGTGGTAGTTCCGTCACGAAGTCAATCGACAGCTCCGACCAGATCCGCTCCGGCACCGGCAGCGGCTTCAAAAGACCGCGCCGCTTCTCCCTCCAGACATTGCTCCTGCCGCACGCGTCGCAGTTCCTTACGAACTGGCGCGCATCTGCGTCGAGCCCCGGCCAGTAGAACCGCCTGGCCAGCAGGGACTTGAGCATATCCCGTCCCGGATGCCCAGCGAGCGCCGAGTCGTGCGTGTCCTGCATGAGCCGCGTGCGCAGCGGCTCGTGGTTCGGCACCCAGATCCGTTCTCGCCAGCAGAGCCGCTGGCCCTCGTCGATAGAGCACTCCGACAGCATGACCGGCAGGCCCCATTGCGACGGCAGCCGTCTCTCGCCTTCCTGCACTGCATTCCTGATAAGCCAATACCGGTTGTGTTGCTTCAGGCCTTCCTTCCATAGTTCCTGTATCTCCGGCTCCGTGAACGGGTTCTCGACCGACTCGTCCTGCTCCGCCGTGGCATCTCCTGGCTGGTCCGTGTCGCCTTTGGAGATGTAGCCACTCTTTACTCTAGTTACTAGGCCACCCCCCTTGGCCGGCTCAAGTAGTTGTATGCGACGTCCTCGCAGACGCTCATCTTCGGCGCTATGCGGCATGTCCTGCTCTCGTCGCGACAGCGCATCTGGCACCGCCGCATCCTTTCCCGGCCGATGCACGATTGTGAAGTTGTATCGCGACAACATTTCCGCCCACCGCGCCTGGCGTTCGCTCAACGGTTGCTTCTTGGTGAAGTAGCGCAGGTTCAGGTGGTCCGTCAAAACTGTGAAGGACTCGACGCTCCTCAGCTCGGCGTCCCAGTGCTCCAAGCATCGCATGATCGCCAGCAGCTCCTTGTCGTGGATCGGGTAGTTGCACTCGGCCGGCGTGCATTTCTTCGAGAAAAAGGCCACCGGTCGCATGAGGCCGTCGTCTCCCTTCTGAGAGAGGGCACCGCCCGTGACATACCCGGACGAGTCTGTCTCGACGATTGTTTCTCTGTCCGGGTCCCATTGCGCCAGTACCGGTGCGCTAATGAGGCGCACTTTGAGCTCGTTGAATGCGGCTTGGCATTCCTTCGACCACGCGAATGCGGCATCTTTTTTGGTAAGCACTGTCAGGGGCGACGCTATATTGGAGAATTTGGGGATGAATTGCCGGTAGTAATTCGCAAACCCCAGAAAGCTCCGGACTGCCCTCGCCGACCGTGGTGCCTCCCATTCCTGAATGGCCCGCACCTTCTCCGGGTCTACCCGGATGCCTTTTCCGGCTTCAACGATGAAGCCCAAGTACTTCACGCTCGTCGCCTCGAACTCGCACTTATCAATGTCAATCTGCAGGCCGGCGTCACGCAGTCTTGCCAGCACCTGCTTGACCTTCTTCCGATGATCCGCCAGCGATCCGCTCGAGTAGATGAGGATGTCATCGATGTACGCTGAACAGAACTCGTCGAGAAACTCGCGCAGCGTGTGGTTGATGTAGCGCTGGAAGGTGGCGGGCGCGCCCGTCAGTCCAAACGGCGTCACCAGCCATTCGTAGAGCCCGTATCGGGTGCGGAAAGCCGTCTTCCATTCGTCTCCCTCCACAACCCGCACCTTGTGGAACGCGGCAATGACGTCCAGTTTCGTCAGCCACTTCGCCTTCGACAGCGACCGGAGTGTCTCCTCAATCAGAGGCAGGGGATAACGATCCTTCTTGGTGATGGCGTTGAGCCCGCGATAGTCCACGCAGAAGCGCAGCCCGCCCCCCGGCTTCCGGACGAAGAGCACGGGTGCAGACGCTGGCGAACTGCTCGCGCGGATAAACCCCTTGTCTAGCAGCTCGGTAAGCGTCCGGCGCAGGACGATCAGCTCCTCCCTCGACATGCCGTAGAGCGGCCCCCATGGTGCATCCTTTTCCCGCCCGTTCGCGTCTTTCTCCAGGACGATCCGATGGTCGGACCCTGGCCGGTGTGGAGGCAAGCGATCCGCCTCGTCGCGGTCGAAGACCGCCAAGTACTCGTGATAGTGCGTCGGTAGTCTCTCCCTGGCATCGGTCCTCTTTTTCGGCGCAAGCGCTTTCTCTATGTCTGCCATGCTGGCCGAGAAGACGCGCAGTCCGCGCTGATCCCGCTTCCCCTCCTTCTCATTCTCCTTCCTTGCTCGCCGGACAAGCCCCGCAAACGTTGCCGCTGACTGTCCGGATAATTCGTAGCGCTCGGTGCGGTTGGGATCTCTCTCTTTGACCCAATGGTCCTGCGAGCCGATGTGCAGTAAACCCTTGGAGGGGTACAGCGTCACGTCTTCCTGGTTCATCCAAGTCCGTCCGAGAACGACTTCATCATCCTGCCCGGGAATGATGTAGAAGAAGACTCGATTCTTGCGGTACCCATCGATGTCAATGTCGGCGTACGTAACACCCCGGATAGCACCGTATAGCGACGTGCTGATTTGGTCCAGGGTTCGCGGCCTGATCGGAATACGCGGCAGGCGCAGTTTGCGGACGAACGTTTCGTTGACCGTTCCGTAGCACAGACAGCCGCAGTCAATAAAGACCTTGGAATAATATTCTCGGTTGATCCCTATGTTTGCATACATCGGGGGGCTGTCCATCTTGTCCTCAAACTGCCTCCACTCTATCAGAGCCTGCTGGTGCTCCTGGCGGCGATTTTTGCCAGGAGCTACTTGTTTTCCGACCCATTGTCTGAGGCAGTCTCGTATTGACTGTCCGTGTCGTCGTCTTGGTCTCGTCTCTCCCTGTCCCGGGGTTCGACCTTTGCTGCCTTGGTCCGCTGCTGTGGGTGTTCCGCCTTCCCTACCGGCCGCTCCGACCTTTCGCCCGGCTGCTCTCTTGGTCTGCGCGTGCAATACGCGGCTATGTGTCCCGCCCGGTCGCAGCGAAAACATCTGCGTTCTTCCTTGGCCCAGTGGACACCGATCTTCCGTTCCTGAGTTCCACGGCTGCCATGCTTTCCGACCTTTGTAGGCTCCCAGTCCATTCGGTCGGGGCTTGGACGTTCGACACTGCGTTCAGACTTGGTCTGTTGGCGGGCGGGGCTCGAGTTGCGTTGTTGCCTTTGTCCGTTTGCCTGCTTCCGGCTGTGGAAGTGTAGGTCTTCGAGGTTTGCCCCAAGGTTTTGCAAAGCATTGACGAACCCTGGATACTCCTTGGGCAAATTGAGTTGGCCTGCCAAGTGGGTACGAAGTTCCTGGTTGATGACGCGCTTGAGTGAGTTTATCCGCACAGGGTCCCCCCAACTAGCTCCACCGCTGTCTGCCAGCTCTCTTTCGAACTTCGGCAAGAAAGACGCGAAGCTTTCTTTGTCACCTTGCCTCATCGCTTCTAGTCGGGCGAGGACCCGTTGCTCGACGTTTGGATCCCCGTAACACCCGGTGAGGTACTGCATGAATTGACTCGGGTCAAACCGTCCATCTGGTCCGCCTTTCTCGAAAAAGGCAGCCGCCATCGCTTGCGGCGTTTGGTCTAGCCTAGCGTAAATATACGCAAATTGGTCCGGTGGTCCACCTAAGGCGGGCCCGTCGACACGCAACTTGCTCTGCATCTCTAGCTGCCAAGCTCGGAACTTTCGTCTGCTGCCATCAAAACGCTGGGGGTCAGGCAGTGTAGGCTTCCTCTTGGCCGGCGCTGTCTCTCGCGGAATGCTGCATCTAGGCTCCGGCTCGGTGATCGTCGGGGCTGGTGGATGCGGCGTTGCTGCTGGCGTCGCTATGGCAGACTGCATGGCGCGTATTTGCGATCTCGTCTCTTCGCGATCCATTTCTCGCTCCGCACGAAGGGCCTGCTGGCTCGCTTGCATGTTCTGCAGCTGTTCCGACATCTGACTGATCATCTGCATCAACATCTGAGAGGTGCGCCCCGGCGAGTCTTCGTCCCGGTTATTCGCCTCCATCGTGGAAGCTATTCGTCTCGATCGTTCGTATCGGTTCGTCTCGATCAGGTCGTTGGTTATTCTTTCTTGGGATCTTCCGCCACTCACTCTCTAGGCGAGGCCCTAGCGGGAATCCAATACCGTACTGCTCATAGGCCGCGGTCTTCTGCTACTCGTATTCCGTACGAGGTCCTCGCAGGCATGCAATGCTCGATCGCTACCCAGGCGCGAGCCTCCTGCTGCCCGTTGCTATGACGGGGTCTTCGCAGGAACCAATACTCGGTCGCTATCCAAGCAACGGAGTCTTCCGCCAGCTGTTCGTAGGTGACGGGCACTCGGGCTAGCCGCGGCTACCCTACTTCTACTAGTCCGTACCGAACGGATCCAGCCTTCTGCTCTACCGGCTTGCACGTGTGCTAAGCCGAGCAGGAACCCAACCAATTGACCTCGATCAAATGGTCCTTGCCTCGAAGGGCACTCTCCTGCGCCCGGGTCACACACGAGGGCGTGCCGGCACTGCTATCCCCCGTCGCTCGAGGGACTGCGCAGCTTCTGACCAATTGATTGGGATCAATGGCGCGCACGTGGAAAGGAGCTTTAGGATAATGTAACGGTCTCAACTGAGTGTGTTGACAACTAGCTGAGCGACTGCAACGAGTATCCTAAAGCTGGAGAAGAAAGGAAGAAAAGGAGAAAATCCAGGAAAGGGGCGAGAGCTTCTGAGCGGAGCTCAGGAGCTCGTGTGGGTCCAGGTCGAGAGCGACTGCCGAGACCCACACGGGCCCAGCCCGTTACAACCACGAATCTGCCTTGACCACTTACTGGCGGCCCACCAGCACTCTGGAGTGCAAATATGAGAAAATGACGTCCGAGATATTTTTCCAGCAGAAAGCAAAGATAATCGAGAAAATTGCATAAAATGATCTCTACCTTAAGTTGCTCATTCTGGTAGAGGCAATCCTCGTCGAAACACAAGCTGCGATGGCAGAGTCGTGGGCCCGCCGACGAGCGGCACGCCACATTCTTCGACCGGTTGTGACGGTACAAGGCACGAACAAGGTCGAGTGCGACTTGGACAAAGTGATTGTCTACAAGGAGAAAAAGGGGCAAGAAAGAGCTTCGTAAGGAAGACTCCCACTTTGGCTAGTTGTACAGTTTCACAAGTGAGACATGCATGAAGTCACCTGATCGTTCCTTCACAGTCTTCTGCGCGTTGTTGCCCCCTGTCACGACGACGCGCCCGTTGGCGTCGAGCGACAAGCCCGGGCAGAACATGTCGTGCCCGATGTTGGTGACGTTGCGCTCTGCCACCTCTCCTCTTGTGGGGGCCAACGTCGAGGTCAGCGTCCACCCGCCCGGTGAGCCCTCGAACTGGTCCTTTTCGTACGCGGACCACACAGCCACCTTACCCGTCAAGGGGTCCACTACGCCTGCTACTGGCACGATGGGGAAGTCGAGTGTCAGCCCCCATTTCCCTACGCCCTGCTGCAGCTCAGACATCCTAGTAATGAATAAATACATGATCTTGCCGTAGTCTTATGTATTCATAGCCATGCCCTTATTTTCTTATCCATTCTTAAGCTTATGAATTACTAAAACTATAAGGTAAGACTGAAGCTCCACTTATACTGTCGTTGCCACCAACTTCCGTGACCTCGTCGTCTACTGACACATAGACTTTGTGTTGCACAGAGAGCCAGCCTTATGTCGCATAGTATCGGCGCTCAGAATACTTGTCCGCGGAAGCCGATGCTATAATCCGTGTATCAAGGTCGAGCGCCCGCATGCGTTGTGCTTTGACTTCGTTGAGGTCAAAGCTCAAACACTGGTTGCAGATATCGGAACACCAGCTTCAATTACAGGGACTCTGCACCACAAAGCAAGCCTTTCTTTTGTGTATAAAGAGAAGCGCACCTGGTCGTGCGCTTACAGATATCTCTTCAAGATAATTCTCATCAATTCACACGATGCCAACTGTGATCCCTGTGGAGCCAATTGTCTGACACTTTGCGGATCAAGTCGTTCCTCACCCAATTGCTCATACATTGAAGTTTCTCAATAGTGTCAGCCGTGAGTCGTTGACCTGTCCCATGAAATTGTCCGCCGTGCGCAGGAGAATACCACTGGAGGGGTTCACTGCAAGCTTATTCAGGGATGTCTTGGGCTGGTCGCGTGAAGAAGTGGAGGTTCATAACGCATGTGTGCGATCAGCATTGCGGGCCAAGGGTGTCCACGCAATCTTCACCTTCCTTGTCGTGACGGGAATGAAACCAAGGTGATACAACACCGTACACGCTTGTTACCAGGTGAATAGGCTGGGCAGCATGCGGATCAGCTGTGGCGCGGAACCACTGACCGTGACCGACGAAGGTAGCAGCAACCGCTTACTCGTTCACTTGCCACATTTCGACATCAGTGTTGGAACAAGCTCGCCACGTTCGACTACGCAGCTAGGATCGATCTGCTACGCTACAGTGGCTTGAGTGGGTGGCGTTTATTCTTGTGTTCCGTTAGCATCGTTACGATTCGACGGAGACGCGTGCTTGCATGTGTCAAACGATATTCCGTTCCAGGCCGAGGGTGTGTCCCGACCCACTTGGGCACCGCTGTCGTGTATATATTACTCGGACCTTCGTCCTCTTGACTTGAGCAGTGGTTAAGGCCAACACAACCAATAAATCTCACATTTTGACAGCATGAACCTTGGCTAGATCTAGGAAACACCAGGATTCGCAATGACCGCTGATTCGAGACCACATTGACGACAGCCGCCCTTCCCAGAGTTGGCTTGACGGGCAGCGTCAAACGATGAAAATAAACATGCGGCCACTACAACGAGGGCCGCGAAGTAGCGCAGCTCTGGCGCAGCATCAATGGCAGACATGCCCGAGGCACGGACCTCGTGAGTGGCACCAATGCAATCCGTCCGCTTGACATCCTTCATTGGACCCTAATCCTGCACCCCGACTTGCCGCTGTCTCCCTGGTCACTGCAAATGCCCTCGTGCTCGTGACTCGGGAAACGTAGACTCGGCAGGCAGTGGCTGAAACTTTGAGGTTGGGGTATTTTCACTGCACTGGAATCATTGCCTGAATGGCCGTAGTCGATGCCTCCGCCACTATCGACGACTTCCTCACTAGCGGTATCATGACCATGTCCATCTACGGTGGGATCCGGTGGCGCGGAAGCTGACTCGCCAGTCATGAAACATCCAATCGAACCAGGGCTTTTTTTGAAGTATCTTGGGCGGCGTCGTACGAGATGTAGGTCCCTAGAAGCTTAATGTCAAACGACAGTCCGCCCCAGACCGAGGATGCGTCCGGATCCACTTGGACATCTCTGTTGTGTATATAAGAACTGGGACCTTCGTCCTCTTGACTTGGGCAGTGGTTAAGGCCAATGCAACCAATAAATCTCACATTTTGACACTTGAAACGCCATTACCGATACATCTGTTTAGTAATACCAGGATGGTCGGCAAAAAACACGTTGCCGATTCCGTTGTGGTATGCCGCTCAGCTTAAGGGGTGGGTTTCCTTAATGGTTCGGTCAGACGGCCGGTACGCGATTGTCTCTCGGTGCCGAATGGTCCGGTCGGGCCACTCTCCTAGGGCGCTCGTAGAGTTCGTTCGTGCATTGTCGGCATATATCAATCGAGACGCGAGGATATCGATGCTTATTTGGTATGTCTATTAGAGTCCCAGTCCAGACAACCACAAAGAGGGTTCTGATATCTGAAGGATAGGCAACATACTACATAACGACAGGGAAAAGCGTCTCCAAGGCGTACGTAAAGCGATCGAACTGGCCCGACAGCGTAGTAGCGCTCTGTGCCGTAACTTGAAAAGTGAAGGTAATCGTGCGCGAGATACCGATCAGTGCTAGGAGGGCGACACGGATCTCTGTGCTGCGCATCAGGTACTTGAGGAGGTCGCCTCGCAGTGGTGTATGTTCGGAAGCCCGCAAGGCAACGCGGAAATTATTGAGCAGGAAGCCAGCGCTGAGGCATTCGGCTATTGCGGTCCCGCTGAAGTAGCCAATGTGTAGGTGGTTGATGAGTTGTAACAGATCGGCAGAGGGTTCCGAAATGTAATATACGCGGAGGGACAGGATGGTGAGTTTGATTGCGGCGATGGAAAGTATTAGGCTCCAGAACATGGTTTTGAAGATCAGTAGTTGTGGACTGAGAAGGATTCGCGTGAGGATGATATAGCTATAGAATGGGAGGCCTGCTTCTTGGACCTAGACACCAATAACAGCAAGGTATCAGCAGTGCTCGGAATTGGCAGACATAGGTTTTGACGTTCCATCTCCGGAATTGGCGAAACTCACCAGCCAGGCCGCATCGGCGAAAGGTGATGCGACCATTCTCCCATGAAGTGGATAGTCGGAATACCAGGCCACATAGCACAAGCCGTTCGCTAAGGCTCCAGCCGCGGATGCAACGATGGGCACTACTGCGATACGGCAGCGGCCGACGATACCGAGGATCATGACGCCAAAGAAGACATTGACTAGGCAGATAGTGCTAAGGATTGCCCAGCTAAGCTCGAAGTAGATAGGAGCCACCATAGAGACAAAGCCCGCGATGACGAGCAGTTGGTAAGGTAGCGATGCATCTGTGATAATGCTGAAATTACTAGTCACAGATAGTTGACATTGACCTCGGGGGCCACCATGCATTTCTTGGACGGTAACCGGCCGGTACGGAGTTATCCAGCGGAGGTTAGTCATAGAACAGGGCCGCCGTTACCAGGAATGTGGCTTAATGTAAAGTGGTACCACAGCGCTTGGGGCACGCTCCAGACCTTTCGGTACCGAGCCGCAGCACATCGCATCAAGTTCGCCACGAGGACTTAGAGTACAAGGATGAAGTATGGCGCCATCAATGCGAACGCCATCGCGAATGTGGGCATGACAAATTGGCAGAGCCTGCCAACAGGTCTACACACCGACTTCCACTGCATTCTCGCGCGTGGCACCCACTGACGCCACCGGCGCTACAGCACCATTTCGGGGTGTGATCAAGCGGGGCGGATGTAAATGCAGGTAATGGTGGACTATGCAGGTAATGTGATTGATGCAGGGAATAAATGTTGCATTAAGGGGGGTTAACCATGGTGGGGCTATGCTTGCTATGCTTCCTGCAGCTCTCGAGCTGACTCTGGCGTCCCCTGCCCTGGCGTAACTTTACGACCTTGTAGCCTAACTAGCGATCTTGCTTCGCGCTGGCAAAGACCAGTAGGATATCCACGGGGGCGTTTTGGTGGCTGATTCAGCGGCTGAGCGCCACAACACCGCAATTTAGCGTCCGTGCCCTCAGCGGCTTCCAATATCCACCCTTCTCCACGGTCGGCCGGCGGCCGACCGACCGATCCAAATCCCGCTGCTTGGAGTGCTGCCGTAGCAGCACGAGCTCGTTCACTTGCAGGGGCCAAAGGGGATCCAACATGACGTGTTTCTACCTCTTTGATCGTCCAATCTGCGCCTTCCTGTTCGCCCGAAGCTGTTTACAAAACAAGTCAAGCGAGCACCCGGTTTGTTGCTGTTGTAAATTGACCATGTGCATCGCTGCCTCCTCACTACACCTGTGAGCCTTCGCAACTTTGCGAATCTCCCTAATGACCTCGAGCCGCAACGAATACCATTGCAATTCATTTTGCCGGCCGGCGCGCCACCGGCTGCCCCATCTGCTGTCGAGGTCGGCAACGGCTGGCCCGCCGCGAAGGCCATCCGTCCACTCACTCCAAAGTGCCTGGACAGTTTTTACTGCTCGGCACATTTGATACTGTGGCGGAGGCTCTGGCTTAACTATTATCGTATCTGCCGCTCTGGGGCTCGTGGCACGGCTGTCGATGATGCTCGATTGCGTCGAGACAGATCGGCTTCCGTCCCCTGGCCCAACTTGTCCAACGGCGTCCACCGCTACCGCGGCCGTGGTGGCAGGGGTGGGAGTCGCGGCTGCGAGTTGTAAATTGAAACCGCTGGAAAAGAGTGACGATTGGGCCACTGCAAGACGTTCTTCTGTAGCCCGGAGCTGCTCCGTCAGCTCTGTCCTAAGCTGAGAAGTCCTGGCTTCGTTCCGCGCGTCGACGGATTGAAGGTAGTCGGCAAGGACCGGCATCGCTTGGATTAGAACAGCCAGCTGGCTCGGCCGCTCCTCTTCGAGGATGAAGTCCGATAGCTGCTGGGCGAACGGCGCGTAAGCCGGATGCCGGAAGACAGGGTGGTTCCACACAGGGCTGCCGGGGTATTTCTTCATCAAAATAACCGAATCCTGCAACACAACCTCGCGCAGATAGAAAAGAAGGTTTGTCGAGCCCATCGCCGCCAAGTCGTTCTCCTGCTCGGTTCCCGGGCCGAAACGACCGCGCCAACGGTCTAGTTCAGGCCATATCATCGAAAGGAGGACCTCCGGAGGCGTCACACCGGCACGGCGTATCTCGAAGCATCCGATCTGCGGCGGGTGGCCGGCCATAGTGCGCATGAACTTGCGAGGCAGCGAGTTCAAATAGCAGCCGACCATCTGCTCTTGATTCCAACGACCAGCCCGGCGTATCTGATCCTCACTGATACCCTTCAAGTTCCGCCGTCCTCGCCCCCGAGCTACGGCCGACGTGCGTCTTCTTCTGCGACGTGACCCCAGCGTAAGCGAAAGCTTTGACAACCCAGTCGCGCTGTGAGTTGTACGAGAAGGCCGCCGTTCGGCCAGTACCGTTACCCTTGATCAGGCGGATATCGTACTACGCGGAGAGCCGGCTGAAATCGGGAAATGGCTCACTACCGAGATCCCAACGACACAGTAGGTAAAACGAGAGACCACCCAAGATGCAGATAAGCGGGTTCCTATTCCGATACGCACCGGCAGTCTCGAGGCGCCCGTGCTGGTTCTGCTTGCCGGCTCGCGTCGTGAAGATGAGCGGCATGCAGCGGGTCGAACCCTCACCGGCAAACTCGAACGTGAAGAGGTCCGAGATCTCCGTGGCCCGACGATCGCCGCCGCGGGTGAGGAGATAGTGGCCGAAGAGGAGATCCTCGAGGGTCCGAAAATGGCACTCGGTCGATGTCCCGCTGTGGACCCAGAGCTCATGGCATACGCGCCCAAATTCGGACTCCGAGTAGCCATCGAGAAGCGTATCGCGGCCTTTATCGGCATAATTGTCCTTGTCCCGCTGGGCCTCCCGACGTTGTAGGGACTCGAGGTATTCGCGTACGTTGTCTTCGCGAGGCGACGGGTGTGTATTCATTCCAAGGGCCTTTTGCGTCCGGTAAAGATCCGCAATTGCAGTAACATATGTTCGGACGGACCTCCAGGCCAGCCGAGTCTCGTCCTGCGGGGTGTCCGCGGCCGCTTTGCGACTCCGTACCTTTAAGGGCCGGCCTGCTACCTCGTCGACGAGGAAGAGTAGAAGCTTCTCCTCCGTAACCGTAGCGCCGTCGCTATACTGTTTGCGTTGGCAAAATTGATCGAACTCCTCTTGTTTCGGCCCGTACGCCGAAGTCGTAGTTTTTGGTCGGGACTGGTGGATCGTCGAGAGAATCGTCTGAGCGTTGGCACGCAGCTCCGCTTCGTTCATCGCGTTCTGTCGCATGCGCTGGGCAACTCGCATGGTGGTCGGCTTTGCACGCCCATCTGGCCCAGCCCCTGGCCATGCCCCTTTCGTTGCCCCTGCGAGCCTCGCCTTTCGCCCCGCTTTCACCTTCGCCTTCCGTGGGTTTGACGTCCTGGCCATGTCTCGTTGTGGTTCGTGAGGAGAGCGAGTGAAACAGCCCTACGACACGGACGGGTCAGAGACGGGGTGATGCGCGGCGGCGGGCCACGGATTCTGTCCCCAGCGACAGCGAAATCCGCGCCGCCCAGCTGGTCAGTCGCCCAAATGCAGGCGCTGGAGCGACCATGAATAGCGGCGTCCACATGGAATCAGCGACGCAATCAGCGAGTGGTAACGATATCTGCGAATATCCACGGCAGCCGGTGTGCAGAGGGGGCCCGATATCCACAAATACGATTGGCCAGCACGCTCGCTGATTCTCAGCTCGCCCCACCCGCCGGATCAGCGGCGCTCAGCGGGCCCTCGGATACCCAACCCCACTACATGGGGCCGAGTTTTGGGGACCAAGGTTTGACAACATGACCGTTCTCAAGCACAGAGATGTATGTACGTTATGGCAGCAATTGTGCTGCTTCGGGTTGGTCGTTCGGCTCTTCTACGGTAATCTGGCATTCCGACCGACAGCTTAAGGCGAAGATTTGTGCAACTGTGCCTGTCGCACTCTGGCAGTGTGTTGGGGGGCTTCCGAGGCAATGCAATATAACTTGTCGACATTACTTCCCCATTCCGACGCTGTTGGCTTCGTCCCAGGCCACGCCGACAGGATCCCCTCAGGCCTCAGCCAATCGAATGGTTTAGGTATGGGAAAACTGCGCGGTCCCTATACAAGGCACAGTAAGCAGTGAAGCACAGTGTCAGCTAACCACCGCCACCAGCAAAAGTGTAGACTCACACCTCGTGTGGAATCATAGCGCCCTATACGTTATGCGACGCACGGCGGAGTCCAACTCTTCACCCGCATCACTATATCACGGAATCGATCGTTGTGTTTCAGAACTCGGTCAATCTGCCCTAAGGGTCAGGAAGTCGCATGCTTGCCAATGAGCGCGCCCGGGTCCATTTGAACCAGTACGCCAATGGCGAGAGACATGGGGGTTCTCTCATTTCGTATCGAGCCTGGAGTCAGGCAATGTAACGGGTTGGGCCAGTGCGGGTCTCGGCAGTGGCTCTCGACCCGGACACCCACCAGCTCCAGAGCTTCGCTCATGAGCTCGCGCCCCTTTCCCGAGTTTTTCTCTTTTCTTCGTTTCTTCTCCAGCTTTAGGATACTCGTTGCAGTCGCTCAGCTGGTTGTCAACACACTCAGTTGAGACCGTTACAGGCAAGAACGGGCCGGCCGATTCGAGGGCGCCCAGTGGGCCGCGACCAGCAGACAATCGTTTCATCGCTTGTAAGCCAACGTCGTCGCTGTCTGTTCGCATGACAGCCTGCCTGACGTACAGACGTCATCGTGTATTCTCTCAATATAATGCCACGAGCAGAACACCGTAGTATGTCAATGCGAGTCCGACGCACCTGCCCCAAGCAAACCATGTGCGCCACCCAAGGGCCAAAAAAGCCAAGGTTCAGTTTCTATCGCTATCAGCCACAGGTACATGACCTCGAATTCCGTGTTCCACTATATTCGTGTTGAGGCTGACTTCCATATACTGTAAAGGTAGGCAGCGTATCCTCGGACAACTACACCCGCCTCGTTTAGCCCAATCGCAGGTTGGCTGACCTATCCCTGCGACTTGAGCAGCCAGTCGTCAACATCCCAATCCAGCGCTCTTTCTCCAACAGATATTTGTGTTCAGGGCCAATCAATAGCCGGGGGACGACCTCCCCCCCCCCCCCATATAGATCAAAATATATCGTAGGAGGCAGCTCGTGGAGCCCTCTGGTTGGCGCGGATAGCCCTGTGACACATGGGGTCGTGATTTGCCCAAGTAATATGCGGGTTCATGTAACGTTGACTTGTAGATCACTTAGCTCGAGCAGCACAAACCTGGCCTTAGCACTTGCGTCGAACTTCAGCCTCGATCATGTCTCTAAAATTCACATTGGTTGCTGGTCTCGCGGCCGCTGTTTCTTTAGCAAGCAGTTTCCCTGGAAGTTTTCCCAAGCAGCACGACTCCCGCATCTGCGGTGCGCCAGAGCCCCGCGCGGAGCAGTTGTCTACTACCCATTGGTTCCCGACGGAAGAGGGCGGGGGCAGCGGACTCCGCCACGCCAAGAAAGATACCATCACCGTTGAGGTCTACGTCCATGTGATCGCTGCCGATGAGACCAAAGGCAGCGGTTATGTCACTGTGAGTGGGCTTAACTGTGTTATTCCGAATTAATGGCCTAATGTGATATTACTATGGCAAAGCGAGAAGATGTCAATGCGCAGATGAGAGTGCTCAATGACAAATTCTCCAAGGGTCATATCAGTTTCATCCTTAAGGACGTGGACTGGGCTGTCAACAAGAACTGGACTAACAACGGTGATATTTTGAACCGGAAGAAGACGCTTCGCAATGGCAGTTACAGTGCTCTCAACCTGTACTACGTGAACCAAATCGGCCAGGGCTACCTCGGCGGTTGTGGTTTCCCACTTGACGCCAAACCGGGCTCTTTCGATTTCTACTGGGATGGCTGCACTATGCTTTTTACGACCATGCCGGGTGGCTCGGCTGCAAACGCAAACGAGGGCAAAATTACTGTCCATGAGGTTGGCCACTGGTTCGGCTTAATGCATGATTCCGACAATATGGGCAGCGGTTGCTCCTCCCCAGGCGACGGTATTGACGATACGCCCCCGGTGCTAGTACCACTGTTCGGATGTCCGACTGGCACGGACTCATGCCCTGACCAGCCGGGTGTGGACCCCATCCACAACTTCATGGCTTACACCGATGACTATTGCCAGACTGAGTTCACCCAAGGGCAAATCGACCGCACGTGGAGCAACTGGCATCGATACCGCGAGGGCAAATAAGGAAGGACAACCGCCGGGAAGACGGCGGTGAGGTTATTCAACGGATGCCGAGCGGGACCGGAGTATGTACGGGGAGATCAAAACCTCATCCTGCGAGCAGTTATCGATGAAGTGTCGTTCTTGGTCGCCCAGCATGGCCTCGATTGCCTCCACAAGCGAGTACAAATGGCTCATCCCGTTAAGCAAGTAGCTCTTGACGTTGTTGTTGCTGGCCTCGGTACCGGAAATCACCCGGACCCCAAAATTACGGTAGTTCTTGGTGAAGCCCTGTGCCTAGTGTGCATGTATGGGAAGTATGTCCCGTGAAGGTATATCAGGATCACCTGCTGGTCATTGAACTCGTCGCATAGGCGCGCCCAAGCCTTTTCATGCTCTTCTCTGGTCTCTGCATATGCCACGAACTTCCAAAGCTCAAAGACGCACGGTAGTTGTGGGGCATAGGAGCGGCGAAGTTGCTGTGTCAGCGGCCTCTCTTGTCTCGCCACGGCGAGCACAGCTTCCATGTCCCTCCAAGACAGCCTTGCTTCCGAGCTACCACCTAGCTTTCTGCATCTTCATTTCCGCTATTCCATTTCCGTTTGGCATTTAGGAGAACTTTTGCGTTGATATGATGAATACATATTTGTTTCTGACTGTCGGGATGTTAGATAACGCAATGAACGTATGACTCCAGATTCTGGATTTTTCGGGCCTGCCTACCGTTGACCACAGACTGGCAGCCTTCGGCTGATTGTACGCCTTGCACCACTACTCTAAAGTGCTAGGTGTGACGAAGTAGTTTTAGCTTCTGTAAATTAGCACCAGAGCAACCAGAGATGTCGATGATGTCGCGTCTATCCTCTTTGGCTATTTGAACCTTTACCCCGGCATCCAAGGCTTCCACCAGGACGTGAATCTCGCGGCAAAATTGCTTGCCACTATGTACTTGTTCCAAGACTTGGTCGGTACAGAAGACCACAGACTTGGCAGGTCCGCTACCGTGGAAATGCAGCAACATTTTGTCTCTTCGCAGCTTGAGGGCGAGATCTTTGAGGTGTTGCCCAGGTGGCAAACGGCATTTCACCCCAAGAGTAAGGGTAGGAGATGCCTCTGAAGGGAAGCTCGACAGTCCCCGACATTCGACATAAAACAGCGATGCGACGAGTATTTGGGCTGTCCCTACCGGCTCCGGGCAGTCTTGACCCACACATTGGACTAAGGCACTTATCCTATGATCCGGCCAAAAATACTCAGCTTCATGCAATAACTGCGAGGTGTCCCACCTTTTTCTGCCTGAAGTGGATGATCGTTTGAACCAATTTCCGGGTTTGTTGAGAAATTTGTGTTTGTTCACAGTGGGGAGATCGTGATCCGATAGAACGACTTTTACCCGAGATTGCTGGAGCTGACTCCTTTTGAATCGCAAGCCCTCCCCGAAGGACAGGGCCGTATTGCCAATGCGTATGCGGTCCAGGCGAGGGATATGGTAGATGCAATCCTCTATGGTCGCTTGTTGACAAAATATCATAATGGCAAAGAATGCTCCAATGCCGCTTCCGAAGACAAGATCAAAATGGTCGTTTAGCCGCCCGTTCAAATAGGATCGGAGCTTTTTCAGAAAGAACGCCATTCTGTCGGCATCACGTAAATCACCTTGAAGATTGAGGATACGGATACCTGCGCCCTTTGGCGTGAGGAGGTGCTCCTGGTAATTCGAAGCATTGCAAAAGACGCACTTGTCGAGTCTGAAACAGCAATTCTCTGCAGAGATGAGTGTTGCGAAAAGCATAACGCAGGCATCACATAAGCGGTGACCGCAAGTCAAGCCGTTCGAAGGATATCCGCCCTGGCATGAGAGGCACATATCTGCGAAATCGCTGTCTGCCCTGTGACAGAAGCTCTGCAATGCTGTGACAGGAGGACCGTTCCTGTAAGGCTCTGATTCGATGAGGTGAAGGAACCGTCGTTTAATCTTGTGCTCCAGGCTTGGAGGGGCAAAATGATCCAACAGTGGGAGATAAAACTCTCCGTACCACTCCGCGGCAGCTGTGGCAAAGCCGTTGGGGCGCCATGCCCAATTTGCTGCGACGCTGGGATTCGATCGATAAGCATCGACCAATAGCGCGCCGGCCACAACCGACGCAATTTCGTTCCAGAGACTTTGATTTCGCCGCGCCTCCCCCGCCAAAGCCCTAAGTCGTGTGGTCAAAGGACGGGGTACGGGACCTGTTCGGGCAGCGCGGTGGAAGCTAAAGGGCTTGCGACTATTGTTCGAATACTGTTGGCACACCGACTGAAGAAAACTTTTCAGCTGTGACCTTGCGAAGGAAAATCCCGAACCTCTCATTCCTGCTGCGAAGGACCATTCCAGGACGTGCGACTTGATACTCCCTGTTCGGCTGCCAAACATAGCTGAAACGCCTCTGAAGCATGTGCGCCATTTCTGTTCTGCTTGCCGAAAAGTCATCTCTCGTGCAGGATTGCAATGAGCAAGCACATCAGCAGTCAACCTCAGTTCAAGGTCTTTCGGTGCGGTGCCCGTGTCGCATTCAGTGGTGATGACGAATATCTGGGGTTGACACCGGGCAGACAGCGGCGTGCAGAAGGTGGTGGATGTTATGAGTTGTGCCCATCGAGCTAGTTGACGGGTAATGCTATCCATTCCGCCGTGCTCCTCTTCAATGAAAACGACGACATCGCTCAACGCCGACAAATACCTCGCGTACAGCTGCTGCGCTAGGTCATATATGTCGCTGTTGTGGCCTGCGACAATCTGATGTTGCGTGACGTTTGGTGGTAGGCGGCCGGCCTCTGCGATTGGTATTTCTCTGTGGTGGTGTAAATGGCAGTCGAGGAGGACTGATGCGCCAAAATGTAACATGCGCACTTGCCGCTCGGCCTCGGGCAGTCGACATCTTTGCCCGCGGATGAGTAGTATTACTTGTGTGAGGCAGTTGGGAGGCTCGTCGAGCGGTTTGTATGGACTGTGGAGCTCTTGAAGAATTGGACTGCGAAGGTCGGTTCCGCCCTTCATGATGTCTAACCAGGGGTACATGTTGCTGTTGGTAGGCATGCAGTACGTCAATGACTTATCTACGCAGTTGTTCGAAGCGTCGGTGACTTGTTTATTTAACTACTTGATGGCGTTACAGTATTCTTGGGTCAGGATAACTTACTTAAAACAAAGGTCTTGGTAGTTTAAAACTTGGTTCCACGCTGTCCCACGGACACCCCTGCAGCGCACGAACCAAACCAGGGAAACGAAGCAAATTAATTCGTTGGCAGCGTGCGGCATCGCCAAAGCCCCGCTTTTTGACCTGGTCCACTTAGTCTCGAACCAATGGGTTCATGTCAAAGTACACACGCGACCATCTTGGGTAGTGCTGCGGGCTTGGGAACCAACAGACGCTCCACTGCCATGACCGGATTGTCTGGGATTGTTCTCTGTCGGGATGGGTTGCGTTCTTCGGACGATCCCAGCTTCTGCCACAGGGGCCCGTGGTAAAAGGAGCGTGGATAACATAACATACGGCAGCCCTTGTCGCGATCTGAACTCAAGACCCCCCCTCCCGACGACTGCGCATGTAATACTCAGCCCTTCCAATGATAAGCCTCAAACCAATCAAGCCGCTCTAACCATGTGGCTCCTGCCTGGCAAGGCATAGTAGGGTCCCGTAACACTTCATAGCGCGCCTGGATAAGCTGGGGAGGTACATAATTGTTTGACGCCACTCGCTGTATTGTTTCAGGTGGCCGAGCCGATGTCGACCCCGTGGGCATTCTGCTCAATCGTCCTGACAACCGAGATACCTATCACCGCGTCTACTCACTCGCTGCGCGATTTCTTTCCATGCAACTGGGCCAATGGTGCATGCCCGCTGTAACTGCCTCCAACACGACATTGGCGCTGTTCACACGGGTCTCGCTCGGCATAGTTTCTTCATGTAAGTATCGCTACACAAGGCCTGTACCACGAGTATGAGAACTCGCAGTGGCGACGTCTACGCCTTGTACCGGTATCTTGACACCTGCTACAAATACGGGGCGTAGGAAGCCCTCGCCACTCCCGGCGGTATTGTCGTACCGGTATCCGGTATGGTACGATGCGGTTGGAGTGAGACGACAAACGGTTGTGTCATGGTCACGCGGAGAGGGCGGTGCAGAGCGCCAACCAGGCTGCGAGTGGTCATAATAACGACAGCGTCAAGCGATGTTGGAGTTCATCTCTGTCTTCACGCCAGCCTGTCCAAACGGCGCAATGGGGCAATCCCCTAGTTGGCTGCTCAGATGCGGCGTTTTCGGGGATGGCGTGGCCGGTGTGACCGTTAATGATGGTGGTGATCAATGAGGACCTGGATGGTGCATCCACAGAGCCAGCCACAGACAGGCCCCTGTCATAGTGTGAGCAGATTTATACCTCTGTCTGGACTATAAGGCCTCGTTATTCCTCGCATGGTGAATTCATGACGCGCCACGACGGCCTGGAGACAGGGAACTGTTGACATGACACTGGATTATTGAACAGCATCGCCGATCTGGGAAGTGGCGCACTGCGACGGAAGCGCCCGTCTTTCAGGACATAGAACCCATAGTCGCCCTGGATTTCGCTTCCCCCAGTAATTGTGTGTTGTACATCTTGCTCCCCTTGAACTTGCATTTGATCCATGGCCATCTAAAACAAAAACCCAAGCAGGGCTCCCCGATGGTTACTCGCGAGCCCGCCCAACGGGACGTATTCGATCCGGGGCGCAGAGATGTGACCTTACCCACCGTCAGCTGCCGACTCCAATGGACGACTCGCTTTACACACCGGGGGTCTCCTGGCCGTATCACTGCCAGGCAGATGACTTGAGAACCCTCGCTTCCTGTACGACATCATCTTTATCCAACATCAAAATTAGAAACACAAACATTAACAGCCCAGGGCAGCCCGATCGGACTCTAGACTCGGCAAGATGGCCGACCCGTCTCCCGGTGAATCCACGAACCAAATATTACATCTGCGGTGTGCCGACAGTTCCGATCTCACACCACCATCACAGTCTCCAAGTCCGCTTGACGGACTGGATAACGGCCCGTCCTCCCTGACGCAAAGCCGTCTTGCCCATGTCGCCGGCCCATGGTCAGCCTTGGACACGACTGGCGAAGGCCAGAGCCGGAGCGGCAGTGTCGTTATCACCCGGTCGGACGGCACTATGGCGACCCGAAAGACACCCATTCAGATGTTTCCCGCGAGCCGGACCTGCCCGCTATGCTCTAGGCGGTTTACACATCTTACAACCTGCGCTCGCACTTGCGCACGCATAGCAACGAGCGACCCTTCAAATGCTCCGTGTGCAGCAAGGCCTTCGCCCGCCAGCACGACCGCAAACGCCACGAGCGGCTCCACCTCCGCGAGAAGCGGTTCGTCTGCCGCGGCGCCTTGGAGCTCGGCGGGGAATGGGGCTGCGGGCGTGCCTTTTCCCGGGTTGACGCCCTCGCGCGGCATGTGCGCTCAGACCTGGGCAGCGAGTGCATCCGTCCGTTGTTACACCAGGAGAGGGAACAGAACCGGCGGAGGACGTCCCCCAACGCCACGATGTCAACCGCACTGGCGATCACGATAGTGCAGCCGATTGGGTATTATGAATCCTTTGCGGCCACGGCGACGCCCACGGATCTGGACTCAAACATGACGTGCCCCTACTTGGAGACCGAGATAGGCTGGACCAGCATGGTACCCGTTTCCGCTGCGCTGGCGCCACATTATCCCACTCTCGCGACACTGAGCTGGTCTTCATCTCGTAACGATGACCCGGCACTCATGCCCAACACCTTATTCGGCTTTGGCAATGGCGGGACAAGCGGGTCCAGTACTCCCAAACCGGGCGCAGGGGCTTACACAGAGTGGTGGAGCTCATACATCGAAGCATCCAGCGGTATGAAGTCGCTGGAACGTCGAGAGAGTCCGGACGAAGGGCATCTGAATGATTCGGGAGCCAATGCAAGCACGGACCCCGTGCCTCGAAGCCGGAACAACAATCGGCTCCCCAACGTGTAAGCGGAGTTCATGAGCGAGACACGAACATCATATCATAGCTACCGTAATCCACGCAACGCTTCCCCGTCCACGCAACGCTTCCCGCCCTCGCTTCCCTACCCAACGACACGACGTCAGCAAATTACAGCCAATCGTGGACGGCAATTGGGTCCAATTGTAGCCATTTAACAACGCAGAATAGTATCAAGCACGGCCGGAGAGGTAGATGGTGCCCAGAAGGACTAGTAGTGGGCTTCGGGAAACTGGCCGTGTACAGCACAGCGTGCATCCTGCGCTTTTGCTGGGGCCCGACGCCAGCAATGCATGCAACGGACTAGGGGTTCTGGCCAGTGTGGCTAACAATCAATCGAGTTCAATTTCGACCATCGAACTCGATTGATTGAAGGTATGTCCAACTCGATTGAAGCTTGACTTGATGGTCAATGAGCTTGATTGACAACTTGTCAAGTACTTGATGTACTATACCTAATCCGGTAATTTGTATAGACCTCGAGGTGTCGCAATCCCATGCAAAATCTTGGCAGTAATCCAATTCTTCTGTACCATCTCAGCTTCAACTGTGTCATCGCCGAGGCCGTTGCGCTTCTCGGTGATAAGCTCGCCGCCGTCGGAGAATACGCGCTCTGGCTCTGCGCTCATCGCCGGCGTACTGAAGATATTGAGGGCAAGTTTGCTGAGAATGGGCCAAACGTGGAGTCGGTCCACCCACCACGCGAGAGGATTCTTAACGTTCATGTCGTCCTTCGACGGCACCTGCTTTATCCAGACCTCCCACTCAGTCTCCACCTTCCTCCTCTTGCCACGGTGTGGTCGATCTGTTGTGTGGCCCCAAGCATCGAATTCGTCGTCGAGCGTCGGCGAGGAACAAGGAGAAGTCTCGGCCTGGTCGACGTGGTCGGTGGCCACCGTGACTGCGGCGAAGCGATCGTAATATGCAGTTAGCTCCTTCTGTGCTGTCCTTATCCAATCCTCTCGCTTCCACCACTTCGCCCTGAAGTATTCGAATTGGTAGGCTGGGTGGAGAGCGATGGCCATACGGTAGATCGGTGATCGGTCGGTGAGCTCGTAGTACGTGTTGATCTTCGACCACGCAGCGAGCACGCCTGCGGAGTAATAGGGCGGAAGTTCGTCCTTGTTATCAACATCCATTGCGTGTATCTCTTCTTTGACGCTCTCAAGCTTCGTGAGCAAGAAGTCCATGGCGTAAAGTACTTGCCACACCGAGCCTTGGCCGCCCTCGTTGCCGTCACCATCTGCACGGCATTGCAGTCGCTTCGTGAGTCGCTCGAAGGGTTGCAGAAGCCTATAGAAGAGCTCAAGCTCGTGCCAGTCAGCCTCGGTGAGGAAGTCATTCTTGTGCTTGTCGTTTTTATCTGGAGGCTTCCACTGCGCCTGGTAAAGATCAATGGCAGGCCGACACTTAAGAGCACGCTCGATCATGTAGTACGTCGCGTTCCATCGAATGCCACCGTCACTGGGGAGCACGCCGACAAACAGCATGCCGTCGCTTGTCTTCGTGACGCGCATGCGAGCTCTCAACTGCTCACGGCGTGCGTCGTTTCGATTAATGTAGACAACGAGGTTGTGCAGCTTGCCAATGACGCCTTTGAGGGTCCAGAGAGCTACACGCTGCTCCTCCGAAGCCTCAATAAGATTCTTCTCCCACGCGCTGACGCCTTCGCCAAATAAGAGAGCCTTATCGACGAGATTGATAATATGGCCGATACAGCGAATACGGTCTGCTTGTGGATCGATCGAGGGGAAGGAACGCTGCAACACCTCGAGGCATTTGTCGTTGTCATCAGCGTTATCCATAACGAAGGAGCCGAGTTTCTCGCCGATGCCGTATTGTAGAATTACTGGCTTTACCAGTGCTGCGAGATCGTCGCCAGTGTGGCCGCCGTAACGTCGTGGGAAGCCAAGGAGGAGTGTTCGAGGATGGCCTTGGCCATCGACGAAGTGTCCGCAAACAGCGATGTACTCTCTGCGATTGTGAGCTCGCCATCCGTCGATCGAGAGGTTGATGGTGCTGAGTGCAGACTGCACCAATTCGATGATGAATGGTAAACGTGCTGCCATCGAATCCTTCACCCACCGCGAGAGCGTTGAGTGATGCGTTGGCAACAGGCGCGCGAGCGGAGGCTTGCCGTATGTGAGCAAATCAGTGGTCGACTCGTCCGTGACTTCTCGGTAGCTAAGGCGTAGCTTGATGGCCCAGTCAATGAGCTTTTGCTTGTACTCATCCTCATTGAATGGCATGATGAGCTGGAAAACTTCTGCAGCGTCGGCGGCGTCGATATCATCGTCACCGGTTGTCGAATTCGATGGCCGTTTGACCTTGTGGAACTCTAAAAGATGCTGGATTGCGGCCGTCGTCGATTCTGCTGCGAATAGCTGGCTGGTATACCGCTTCTTGGTATGGCAATCGGCGCATAGGAAGTACTTGTCGTTACTATGCTCCAGCTCTGCTCCATATGAATAGATCCACGAGACCTTCACTCGCCTGCCCACGTTCCTCTTGTCCCGTATGCGATACTGTATACCCTTGAGAATCGTGCCATCGTGCCGCCGAAGCACGCCCCAGTCAATTGGGAACGACAGAGAATGTGGAGGACAGGCAGACCGATGGAGAGATTGCTCCAGGCCTGGCGTTTGCTCGGTCGACGGTATCGGCTCGTTTGGGTCGGTAGATTGCCTCGAGGACGATGTCACAGATAAGATTCGCGAAGTTGACGACCCGCTTGGGCCCCAAAACGCGTGTAGCGACATAATGACGCGTCGATGCGACGCGTTGTGGATAACTTAGCGGCTTGGTGGAACAGGAGTTCCACTTCGCCTTCGTGTCGTGAAGATCCACAACCGCACCACAGCCCCACAATGGGGCAAAGGACGTCGATTTTGAGCAATGTAATTGGCCAATCTCGCACCAGTCCAGGGTAGTCACCTCTTGAATTATTGACATCAAGTACTTGACAACTTGACACTCTTGCAACTTGATTGATTGACGACAGCTATTAAACTTGACTTGAGAACTTGACTTGACGGGAAGTCAAACTTGATTGAGACTTGTCAAGTTCGAGCTTGATTGTTAGCCACACTGGTTCTGGCAAGCGCCTTTCTGACCAGAGCAGCCAGGCATCCACGCAAACAAGTCCCAGACATTCCGGTAATCAATATATATTTATTGATAAAGGCATATTTATTGTTAAGCTTATCGATATCCATAACAATATGGACGCTGCCAATAAATATATATTGTTAATAATTATCAATATAACAAGCTCCACTTATTTTCCTGCGCAATTAGACTCCTGTTTCAAGTTGATGAGTAGTAGTTCTGCATGCGCAATGCTGCCTCTTCGCAGGCCTGGAAAGAGCCCGAATGACCTCAGCTCTCGGAGGGGGAGCTGCCTGCTGCCTCGACATTGCCATGTGCAATTGGGAATCCATCATCAACTCAATCAAGAACACGGAAATGGATGCTGACAGGTCCACACCGCCCCAATCGAGCGCCACGCCCAGCTCTTCGTCCGTCTTACCGTCCGACAGTGTCTCACAAGTTGCGAGCACGCCGTCGGACTCCGAGGCCCCTTCCGCCCGGCGTACGGTCAAGAGAAGGAAATTGAGAGCCACATCAACATGGGATCATTTTCGAGAAGCAGAGGGCGACGAGCCACACGCAATGAGTGGCAATGTACTCCACTACTGCAAGCGCTGTCGCAATCCATCTTGGTCAACCCACATTTCCGGCAACGCCCGCTATCATCTTGAGAAATCCCACCACATTGTCGTTCAAGAGAGTTCGACCTCCCAAGACAAGCGCCAACTTGCAATCGAAAACGCCTTCGCAAGAACGACCGTCAAGCGAGCGCAGGATGTCAGAAAAAACGAACTGAACACACTGCGGAGTGCCATCAACGTTGATGCCTTTCGAGAGGCACAGATGCTCCTCTCCGCGCGCAGGCATCTACCTCTGAGTTTTGCAACGTGGCCAGAGTATCAGGCGCTTCTAGCAGCTGTGAATCCAGCAGTTCAAGAGCTCCTGACCGAGTCTGCTAGCACCGTAGCGTCGGACTTGGATAGGGCCTACGAAGCGCATCAAGAATCCGTAAGGAGACAGCTGGGACGTGCTCGGAGCCTCGTGCACATCGCCATGGATGTGTGGTCGTCCCCTCAGCGCAAGGCATATATCGCCGTTCATGCACAGTGGGTTGACGAGGGCTATAGCCCTCGCAAGGCACTGCTAGGTCTCCCAAACCTCCGCCGCTCGCATGCCGGCGCAGCAATGGCGCCGTACTTGATGAGGATTATTCGACGGTACAGCCTGGCACACCGAATCGGCTACTTCACTGGGGACAATGACACAAAGAACGATACTTGCCTCCGCCAACTTGCTGTTGACTTATCACAGGAATACGGTATTTCATTCGATCCGGTATCGTCCCGAACGCGATGTGCCGGCCACATCATTAACTTGTCGCTGCAAGCGTTTCTCTTTGCAACCAGCGAGGAGGCCTTACAGGCCGCAATGGAACAGGCGCAAGACGAAGCGAGCGATGTAACAGTCGCAGACGCGTTGCACGACCAGGTGCACTCGAGTACTCGGCAAACGACCCACGGCAAACGAAAGAAACGCAATGACACCGCCGGCTGGCGGAGCATCGGCCCACTAGGTAAACTCCACAACATCGCAGTGTTCATCCGGAACTCCACGGTACGCAACGATGCCTGGGATGACATTGCAGGAAAGGCACTCGGTATTGACAATATCACTCGCTGGAACTCATGGTACAAACTACTGGATGCGGCTATAAGCCAGGAAGGCCCATTGTCAATATTGCTCAACCAGTTCCACAATGAGCTGGAGGCTGACATACTTACACACGATGACTGGCAAGTGCTCAAAATGACTCACGAATTCTTGCAGCCATTCCACCAGGCGACATTGGAGCAGCAAATGGAGTGGGCATCGATAGATCAGGTTCTGGAGAATATGGATATTCTCTTCATGCAGTTTGAGGATGCAAAAGTAAGGCATGGCAGTGCAATCACCTGGCTGGATTTGTGCTAACGTGAAAAGCAGGTCAAATATGCAGACAACGCGCGCATGGTTAATTCGGTTCACATGGGCTGGTGGGTTCTCGCAAAATATTACGCAGAGAGTGACAAAAACCCCGTATACGCCACCGCATTGCTGCTCCATCCAGAAAAGCGCCGGCGATACCTTGACCGCCACTGGCCAGAGGAATGGCGACAAACCGCGATTAATGGTGCGCGACGGCTTTGGGCGAAATACAAGGACCGGCCGCTGGCGTCGGAGTCGGCCTCTCGGCTGAGGAACGAACGAGGGGAGGCAACACCGTACGAACGCATCAAGCAGTCAATGAGTGTCTTGGACAAAACGGACGATGAGGATGAGTTGGAAAAATTCGTCGAATCTGCGCCAAGACATACAACGACAAAGACTCCGCTTGAATGGTGGTGCCGTGACGAGCAGAGGATGGAGTATCCGCGCTTACACCAAATGGCACTTGACATATTCAGTGTGCCGGCGATGTCGGACGACCCGGAACGAGTGTTCTCTTGCGCAAGGCGAACCATTTCATGGGATAGGGCACGACTCTCGGCTGATACTATCGAGGAGCTGCAATGTTTGGGTAATTGGGTGAAGAACGATTTGATCCGCAAACTCTATGTTGCAGTAGACGACGAGATTATTGACGTCGCAGGGGCGGACGACGAGTCAGCTGACCCTCCAGTCCTATATTAATAATAATTGATAAGCTTAACAATACATATCAATATGGGGGCTTATCAATAAATACATAACAATATGCCAAAATTATTTATTTATTTATTATTGGAATGTCTGACAAGTCCTCGCGAACCCGGACATGCCATAATTATTCGGACACTCTTGACTCGGGGCGATCCCTGCAAAATATGGTACAGAGCAGGACGACACGCGGTCTATGCATGTCTGGCCCATCGCTCCAGCATCACCACTACGCTGCCTCCCACTACCACGCACCATTCGCCTCCCGGGCTCCATCCAACCTGGCCTCGAACGAAACTAACCGACGCCGAAACAGTCTTGTGCGCCACCAGCGGGCTCTGGAGATCCTCTATGCTGTATGTCGTTTTCCACGACTCCATTGTCTCCGAACTGAACTGTCGGTCATTGATTGAGCATACTTGAACTGGTGAAGCTGAAGCGGATACAGCGAGTAATTCGTCGAGGCACTTGAGGCGCGGATCGCAGAGAGGCGCTACCTCGACGCCGTGTGGATCAGCTCGCGCACCGCCAGCGACACGCTGTACAGCGACAAGCAGCTTCTGCACAAGCAGGAGAAGCTCTGGACAAGCACCATCTACCTCGTCCTCAACAGAATCCTCCGCTTCTTACGCCCTTCGTCCTTCTCATACCTTGCATCCTGGTCCATTGCTATCCTTCTCTTTACCGGTCCAGTCTTTCAGCGTAATTCGAATTCTTGGCAACGCCGTGGCTGTGGAGGTCGTAAGAACGGGCTGTGGATGGTTGATGGTCGAACAAGGTGCACGGCCGGACGTTGGTCTGAGTTTCAGCTTAATGCGTGGTCGCTTGGGTTCATCATGTAGGACGCACACATGGGACGCCTGCGGAATCCCTGAAGCCAGTTCCTTAACTTCGTCATCCAGAATTGCGGCCGTAGTGGTTGGCGTGGACGGCGACAACGCGTTGTGGGGCGCCTCATTGTGAGTGGCCTTGGAGCTGCCTGGCAAGGGTACAACACTGCAATCGTCTCCATCATGGGTCATTGCCGCACCCATTTCGTCGAGTACGAACAGTGCATCTGCTGCGTATGAAGCGAAGTCGATGGTCGACCCAATTGGTGGGGTGCAAGGACTCCCAGCCGTCGCTGGCGATGATGGCCGCGAATCGTACCAGAGATCTGATGAAACAGTCTCAGATCCATAGTTGCTGGCCCCTCGGACGGTGCTGCCACACCACCGGTACGAATGCTCTTCGCCACATACAATGGAGTCGGTCGTCTGCATTGGTGTAGTAGTGATCGAACACTCCTCAGGCGATGCGGTGCGTTCCACCAGCCGCGTCGACGTGTCTTGCGCGTCTGCTGCGGTATCTGAACATCGCATTAGAACTGGGCAATTGATAGGCGGGCCGAACCACTTTACTACGGGGGCCGTCTTCCGGGGGCCGTGTGGCTGACCCTCCAGATCGGGTAGTCGAACATTCCATCCGGCACTCAAGCCACACTCATGATTTCTGTGGGTGTGGGCTCCCGCATCGATAAGACGGGTCTGGACAGTGAAGAAACACGACGGGGGCCAGATCGAGTTGCATTGTTCCAACTTGGCCTTCAAACGAAACGCCCGTACTTTGTCGCGAATACTCTATCATCTACTGTGCATAGATAATTACTATGGCTGCACATGGATACAATCTTTGCGGTTCTCTTTGGAACCAGAACGGGACGGGGCCGGTGTCACTGAAACTGCCGGCTGTTTACGGGAGCTTCGCCGTCTGCGCTTCCTCCGGGCCTCCTGCTTCTCTTCATCGGAGATAGTCTCCCATTCTGACCGCTGCCTCCGTAGGCTAGGTTGCCTCCTGCAGCCGGATTGTCTCACACCGGTTTGCTTACCCGGTCCAAGTGCAGCTGACTTGCGAGTAAGCTTCCTGCCTGCCCCAGGTTTTCCAGATGCTGCTCGAGTACGGGTCGATGGCTGGACGTTCATACTCTCGGGGACAGCTTGTGCCGCATTCTTCGGTCGTCCGCGGAGTGATGCTGCGATCTTGGGATCGAGAATTCGGCGGTAGGGATTGTGCGAAGCTGGCTCCCGAAGGTGCCACCGGGGGTGGACGTCCCATTTTGTCAAGGCCGTGCCCGCTTCTAATTTGTTGTAGATTGTATGGCAGCACGGAATCCCCAGCTGCCACGAGACGGAACAATCCTCGTTGCAATCCCCGATCGGCTCTGGCCAAGGATGTGCCCTGCTCGGTATCGATCTCAAGGCGAGCCGATGTTCTTTGGTAACGAGCTTGAGTCCCGGCTCAGACATCACCGTGCGAAGCTCCCCTAGATACTCTGAGCCGGGGCCGGAATACGCTCGAGAGGTGAGCACCTCATCTTGCGAACAGGCATCGACGAAGTCTCGCTCTTGGTCACTCAGCATGGCTTCGATCGCCTCAACAAGCGAGTATAAATGGCTCATCCCGTTAAGCAGGTAGCTCTTGACGTTGTTGTTGCTGGCCTCGGTGCCAGACGTCACCCGAACCCCGAAATTGCGGTACTTCTTGATGAAGCATTGTGCCCACTGCGCTCGTATGGGCAAGTATGTCTTGTACAGGTACATAAGGATGGCCTTCTGGTCATTAAACTCGTCGCATAGTCGAACCCAGGCCTTTTCATGCTCTTCTTCTGTTTCTGCAAATGCCACGAACTTCCACAACTCGAGGACACCACGGTAGTTGTGGGGCACGGGCGTGTCGACGTTGCTCTGGCCCGGTGCGCCCTCTTGCCTTTCGGCGGCCAGAACAGCCTCCATGTCTCTCGAAGAGAGCTTTGCGTTCGGGTCGCCATCAGCGTCGCTTTCTGGATTATCATCTTCGCTCTTCCATTTCCGTTTGGCATTAAGGAGAACGTTTGCGTTGATATGTTGAATGCATATCTGTTGCTGACTGTCGGGATACTGGCTTTCCAGTGCTGCCTTCATCTGCTGGTCGTAGTCGGTGACCACGACGTTGGGTAGCGGGATCGTATGCCGGTCATTTAATTCTCTGACCGCCTCCGCGAGGAATTGGAAACCTTGGCGTTTCTCGTTATCTATCAACCCGAAAGCGGCGTTGTAGACAGATTTCAGGCAAGTCTGCCCTGTAACCTGGAAGAGCGGTAGCTTGAAGCGGTTTGTATTGTATGTGTTGTCGAAGCTCATTGTTTCCGGATATCGCTTCCACATTCGGAGACAATATGGGAAGGTCCAAACCAGGCCAAGGAGGCGGTCGGGCTCTGACACCGACCACCTGGCGACGTACGGAATACCCCTCGCATCAAAAAGCTTTATCAAGGCGGCTGTTGGACTCAAGCCGCCGAGTTTTTCGCGGCGCAAGAGAGCTCGGGCGTTGTATATGTCCCGCCTGGTGAAGTGTGTTCCATGATGCTTTTCTTGAACGATACCACGGACATCGCGCGCCCTTATCCCGACTCGCCGACTCGTTGCTTCAATAGTTGCCTTGACAGAATCGGTAAGTCTTCGGTGAACTGGATGTGCCGAGAGACCCATGGTACGGTCGTGGTTGTGTTGGCTGTGTTGAGAGTCGGCACAAGCCCGTAGAGTCCACATGTAATCGTTCCGTTCCAGGGCCTCCGCAATGACCTTCCACTTACGTCCACACTTGCGCGATCGCCTTTGGCGGAGACCTGCGCCTCTTGGCATACGGGGCTCGCCGTATCGATCACACTGAAACTCATATCTTGTTTTCCTGGCTTGGCTTCCTGAGCCATTGCGCCGGACAACGCCAAATCCATTCTCCTTCGCAAATTCGTTGACGCGCGATTGAAGAACATCAACCGATACCGCGGCAGGGCCAGGGATTGGCGGGTTGGGGATAGGGATCGAAGCGTCTTGACTGGTAGACCCTGTGTCTGACAGACCGTTCCACTCCTCGTATTCCCCTTGATCCCGGCTTGCCGGCCGCGGCGAAGGTGACGTTGGTAAGACTGACGGAGATGATGGGTCCCGGGCGTTTGGAGCAACTCGTCGCGCGGTAATTGCCGGGCAATGCTGAGCCAATTCGCGGGCTAGGATATTGTCGATCTTGGCTTGCTCTTGGGCGAAATCCAATGCTGACCGAAAACGGACCGTGCTTCTTGTGTGCTGCCCGACGTCATCCGAATTTGCGCGCTCGCGCAGACGCGTTCTCTCGAGCTTGTCAGGTCCCGGAACGACAGGAGTGAAAAGCCGCCGAGAGCCACCGCCGCGGAACCAGTCATCTAAGAAGATTCGTGAAGGGCGCAATTCCCAATAGGGCTCGTCAATTCCGCGGTTGCCATGTGGTTTGGGAACGGTGCTAAAATAGCTCTCCGGCCATGTCGCAAATAGATTGTACAAGGCGTTGTCGTCGCCGTCGCCGTAATGAAGCTCTGGGTCAAACAAAGTATGGGGTGAGGGCGCCGCGTTTGTCATATCGCTGCTGCTGCGGTCTCTGAAATGGGATGTCTGCTATAGAAGGACACGTACTTCGCTGGCGACAGAGCATCTAATTGCTACGATACGGACGGCCATGCGGTTGGAATACCAAGTGTTTTAGCGATTTATACGGATGGCTGGGAGAAGACACAGGAGCGACTACCAGCCATCCGTTGGAAGGGGCAGGACGCATGGGAGTGACAATGGAATGTTCGACTACCCGATCTGGAGGGTCAGCCACACGGCCCCCGGAAGACGGCCCCCGTAGTAAAGTGGTTCGGCCCGCCTATCAATTGCCAAAGCCAAATGTCGGAAATCACAGTAAGGGCAGCGTTTACCCAGCCAGCGACATTAATGTTATAACATTGCCCTTGGGGCCGAGGGATGGTCTTGAAGTCGTGCTTGGTCCACTGATAGCTGATGGGTGAGCATTGAAAGATAATGCTAACCACAAATGAAAGCCCAAACGCAACATGGAACGCAACAGTGGCCCAAAGAAAACGTCGGGCTGTCTGCCCAGGGAAGATGTCGAGATAAAAGAATGATAAGGACAACTTGACGATTGTCATGAGCAGGACGTAGAGTATCTCTATGATGTAGAAGTAGAGGCCGAAGGCTACGAGACTGGAAGGCTGTAGGCCCCACATGTCCTCGCCTAGTCCATTGGCTGTCAGGCCAAATATCGTCATGGCAATGCTGGGTATCCCGATGGGGCTTGCGAGCAGGATAGTCCAGTCATCGATGCCTAGTCGTTGTTTGGTGCTGAAGAATCGTTTGTACAGGAGACGTATGCAGAGGATGATGGTCGTGACTGCACCGAAGGCGATGGTCATAGTATTGAATCCGGCAGACCGGTTTCGCACGGGGACCCGACACGTCGTTTCGGTTAGATACCTGGAGGCTACGTAGAAAACGTCAGCTTGATGGCACCGGATAAGGAGCCGACGAGGAGGCATGGACAAATCCATACAGAGAGCCTCGGGAAGGCTACAGGATACTAGAATACATCTGTCGGCGCCTTGCCTCGTCTCGTTTTCGCAAACGCATGTGATATTTGTGAGTGGACATGCATCCGTAACGCAGGGTAACTAGATGGTAAGGCAGGTCAGGTACCGCTTCAAAGATTGTGAGATCGGTATCCTCACTGCGCAAGAGGGCAATGATGCGAAGTCGCTGCTCGCCGCAAACACCGAATCTACTGCGACTCGTTCAACTTCCTGTAGCACAGCAGCCCTGTAAGATGGAGAAATACTCCCCATCCCGAAGGCAGCTGGTAGCGAAAGAGCATGAACGGTTACTGCCAGACAAGTGCTAGCGGGACTGAAGAAGCGTCCTGAGTCGGTTTGTCTTTCGTGGCCTGATGGCAGCAAGAGACACTTAAATCTGGAGTACCAAATTATCATCAATCACATTGAGCTTTATGTTGTGGATGAGGCGTCCGTCAACCGTTTATGGAAGATCCCAGCCACGTACTACCGACTCGGAACGCCCCTACGCCGGATTTGCAGTAGGGTGGTGAGTTCTCGGTCGGGACGAGGGCTGGTCGGCGTCCATATCTCAATCAGCCGAGCGGATGCCCAATTGCTGCAAGTGGACTCGGGTTGGACACGGTGCAGTCTCAAGTCATGATGGGGCTACTGGGGATAAAACGTCACGCCATGCGCCGCCAAGGCTGTATTGTCGCGGTATGCGCCAGTGTAGTTTTATGCTGGTGCCAATCACGTAGCTAAGTCCACTCGTGGGGCGCAGGTCGGCATCCTTCGTTGCGCCAATTTAATTCACGGACAGGGGCCTGTCATGCGCCCGCCAGGGACAGGGCCATCATGTCATTCAGCTGTGTTTCGCGAACTCAGTTCGGCACGCACGTAGTGAGAGGCTATTCAACAGGGACTGCGTTTTATCATCCGCTGCCTGCTGTTACCTCGGTAATATGTAGGGTTTTTCTTCCTTTTTGTTTCAAATCTTTTTCTTTCTTCATATAACTTCACGCAGAAGGTTCCTGTTGCCTCGTTGTCCAGAATGTCAGAACAGAGCATAGTATTTGAACTCCTGGCCGGAAGAGCTAACAGAGAGAGGTGGGTGTTGTGGACAGGGGGCTGTGGGACGCACACGTTTCGCTTCCTTGCAAGTCAAAGCGTTACTGCGTGGACACGACTCAGGCCAGTTGCAGACCTGACTGCCGCAGTCTATCATACGACGCCGTGGCTACTAACCCGACGTTACCCCCACTACGGAAGGCTATAGAGGTCCTGGGACAAAACCCTAAAAGTAGACGGGTAGGTAGGCGGCTTAGCCTCGAGGCTACGTACCTCCACAGTACATCGGCACAAGTATCCCCGGCCAGGTTCTCTATGCAAAGTCAGTCGGCAGCGGGTCCCAACGCTAACCACTGTCTGTTGATGTCAGCCATCGCTGTGGCGGCGCAGCACTGCAATATGATTCTGTCTTCTGTTGCCTTCTTTGTGCTTACCTAGCCTCATTTCGCCCTCGTCGGCCGTGTAAGGGGCACGGGGTTTATTCAACCAGAAGCGTGCTAGAAACCAACAAATTGATTGCATTGCAGAGAAGAGAAACAGGAAGCTCTCGAGCTGATTACCTAGCGACATATAGGAGATGCTCAAGGGCAGCCTGAGAGACCCTCATTTGGTGGCGTTACGAGCATCGGCGTTAGCCGAGTGCACACCAACGGCGGCTCAGCCCGTTACAAGGTGTGGGTCTACACATTTGCTGGTCGCGTATTGGTTAGCTAACACAGAACTCACGACAGTTCCGCGACATCGGCAGCGAATCCGAAATGGCACAGCAGGCGAGGGGGAGTGGAGCAAACGAGGACCACCTCGTCGGCAAGCCTATGAGTCACAAGAATCGTTTTGGACAACAAGAAATAAAAACGGAATTCCTAGGTTAGTTTTGAGTTGTGGATAATACTGTATAAAGTACCGTAACAGAACTTCAGGTTGTTACGTTAAATATACAAACAGCAGTAATCAATATACTGTGTCGACCGTATTACAAGGAGATGCAGGTGTTGTCTCCTCGCGATCTGCCATACTGTAGGTCCGAAATGGCCCCCTGCTGTCTCTTTACAAGAATCCCGGCCATTCTCCGACGCGGCCAACTCAGAGGGACATGGCCGCAACAGCGCCCCAGTCGATGAGGCGAGCGATCTAAAACGCGGACAAACCTCAATGATATCCGGGTTGCTACGACTCCGCGCCACAACATCACCTTCGATCGGAGTATACCTGGTAGAAAACAGATACGGGCCAGTTTCATCTGTTAACTAGTCATGGCTTTGGTAACATAGACCTAGATCGTGTCGCTCGCTAAGTCTCGGACCTTGTGGACAGGCCCCTTGGAGTTTCGTGATGAGTTTCGGCGACGAGCAGCCTACAACACGGGTACCCCGTCTGATGCGCGATACACGAAGCACTCGGCCTTCCCACCGATGCAGAAGAGCAAGGCTAGCAATGCTGAGTATAAGAGAGCACTCGTCTCTGTCAAGCACAGAGCCATCAATCTAAATCGACAGCATTAAATCTCAAAGAGATCATCAATTGTCCATATCATCGGTATCCTTCTTTACTGTAAATCCTTGTTTACTTAGCACAATGAAGACTACTGTCGTTCTTTTCACCATCACCTACCTCGGCAGCGCTCTGGCAGCGCCCCTGGCCAACCGTTCCCTCGAGTTAGACAAGCACAACATCGCAGCTAGAGACTTTCCGATTTCCGGATATGCGCTAGACGTCAGACAGACTGACGGCGAAGCCGACGACGAAGCATCTGCGCAGGCGAGAGGTGCTCTGGCAGCGCCCCTGGCCGGCAGTTCCCCCGAGTTACACAAGCACGACATCGCGGCTAGAGACTTTCCGATTTCTGGATTTGGGCTGGAGGCCAGACAGGGCAGCGACAAAGGCAGTTACGATGCCTCTGTAGAGGCAAGGGGTGCGGCCCAGAAGGCTGCGGCTCAGAAGGCGGCGGCTCAGAGGGCGGCTGCTCAGAGGGCGGCTGCGGCCCGGAAGGCTGCGGCCCAGAAGGCTGCGGCTCAGAAGGCGGCGGCTCAGAAGGCGGCTGCGGCCCGGAAGGCTGCGGCCCAGAAGGCTGCGGCTCAGAAGGCGGCGGCTCAGAAGGCGGCTGCTCAGAGGGCGGCCGCGGCCCGGAAGGCTGCGGCTCAGAAGGCGGCTGCTCAGAGGGCGGCTGCTCAGAGGGCGGCTGCGGCCCGGAAGGCTGCGGCTCAGAAGGCGGCGGCTCAGAGGGCGGCTGCTCAGAGGGCGGCTGCCGCCCGGAAGGCTGCGGCTCAGAAGGCGGCGGCTCAGAGGGCGGCTGCTTAGAGCGCGGCTGCTCAGAGGGCGTGTCAAGATCAAGTCGCTCACTCATAACAGCCAGGCAGCACGACCCTGCCTGGAAGGCAGCTGCTGCTACCTGCAAGGCAGTAGCTGGCAGCAACCGTATTCTGAAGCATATAATCTAACAAAGGTTCACTCCTTTAGATAGGAATCAAGAGTCTTTCGTTGCCTGATTCACTGGGGACCTTCTACCCGGTCGTCAGTCAGGTATGCATGCGTGCAGTGCGACAATAGCCTTCAATCCTGGATTCTACTTTACCGCAGTTTTCAGCATCGGAATCGGCACTGCTTTGTCCATCCTTGATCTTTTGCACAAGGCATATCTGGTAAGACGGTTTGTCACAACCGATACGAGATTTGCTAGAGTATGCGGCCTGGATTGAAGCCGTATTTGCAAGGGCCATGCCCTTTTCTCCTCGGGAAGGACATCGCATATCTTCGGCTTCGTCTTGAAAAAAAAAAAACGTCAGACATATTGGGCACAGGGCAAAGGGGAAAAGCCCCAGAGAAGATGGCTACTGGCAAGAACATCCCAGACAGCTACTCTCGCACTCAAGAAGGGAAGGAGAGCATTCACTGCCGCAGGGCACCTCATGTGTCACGGGCCAGTGCCCGGCGATGTGGATCCGGCTTTGCCGGTCCGTAGCTCCGGACCCTTGCCGCTCCACTGAGCGCAAGTGGGCCTAAACCTGAGTACAAGCTTGCAGCCCCGAGCTGCGAGCTGTCCACTTCTCCTTTCCTCCTTGGCTTTAGATAGACAACACGAAGGCACCTGCTTGTTGAACAAACTCCAGTCCAGCCCCTTATACTGCTATATATAAGGCAATTGATATGCACGCCGAACCACTTTACTACGGACGCCGTCTTACGAACGCCGTGTGGCTGACCGTCCAAATCGGGCAAGTGTCTGGTCTCCAGCCACACCAATTTTGAGTCCATCCTTCTCCGGCACTGTGAGCCGCCCTCCATATTTCTTTCGTACGTGGGAGGCGATCTGAAGAAGCACGACGGAGGCTAAATCGAATTGGATTGGTTCAAGTTCGCTTCTGAACAGAACGCCGATACTTTGTCACAAAGGCTCATTCTTCTCCCGTGTATACTATGGCTGCACATGGATGCAATCCTTGCGGTTCTCTTCATCACCTAAACCCGACGGAGCCGGATTCGCTGGAGCGGCAGGCTGTTTACGGGAGCTTCTCCGTCTGCGCTTCAGCCGAGCCTCCTGCTCCTCCTCATCCGATATAGTCTCCCATTCTGACCGCTGCCTCCGTAGGCTAGGTCGCCTCCTGCAGCCGGATTGTCTCACACCGGTAACCGGTTTGCTTACCCGACCCAGGTGCAGCTGACTTGCGCGCGGGCTTCCTGCCTGCTCCAGTTTTCCCCACTGCTGCTCGAGTACTGGTCGATGGCTGGACGTTCATACTCTCAGGGACAGGTTGTGCCGCATTCTTCGGTCGTCCGCGGAGAGACGCTGCGATCTTGGGATCGAGAATTCGGCGGTAGGGATCGTGCGAAGTTGGCTCTCGAAGGTGTCACCGAGGGTGGACGTCCCATTTTGTCAAGGCCGTACCCGCTTCTAATTTGTTGTAGATTGTGTGGCAGCAAGGAATCCCTAGCTGCCACGAGACGGAACAATTCTCGTTGCACTCCCCGATCGGCTCTGGCCAAGGATGTTGTAACGGTCTCAACTGAGTGTGTTGACAACTAGCTGAGCGACTGCAACGAGTATCCTAAAGCTGGAGAAGAAAGGAAGAAAGAGAAAACCCCAGGAAAGGGGCGCCAGCTCCTGAGCGGAGCTCAGGAGCTCGTGTGGACCCTGGTCGAGAGCGACTGCCGAGACCCACACGGGCTCAGCCCGTTACATGAGCGCTGTTCCAGAGAGGGCTGGATTGACCTAGATCGTTCAGGAAGAGCTGTTAAGGGATCCAGCTTAACGGTCCCATCGAGGATGTACCGATCGGTCGACGAATCAGATGCCGGAAAGTCATGCCCGTGTAAGGGTCATGCCAGTGTATCGAGTCCTTATTTATTGCTCAAGATTGTCACTAACTTAGTTGTTGAAACTAGTTGAAAATGGGGTTTCCCAATAAGACCAATGTGAAACACTCTGGCAACCATCTTGCAAGCACCGACATAAGCAGCGGGGTACGTTCCAAATTTCGCAGAAATGTTAATCCCCCGCCCGCCCCGGGGGGGGGGGGGGGGGTTTCCCGTAGCATGTTTAGAACTAAGCCGGAGCCGACGGAGCCGGGACAGCGACGGGGGCAGAGGCAGAAGCTTTTTCCTTCTCCTTCTGGGCTTGAATGGCCTCTGCGTTCTTCTTGAGCTGGTCCTTCTTGTTTTCAGGGAGGCCTTGCCGGGTGGCATTGAACTTCTGGAATGCTGCCTCCTCCTTTTGCTTGAGATCCTCGGGAATGGCGGCGTCGGCCGCCTTGCTTGCATCCCGCAGGGCTTGTGAGGCCTGGTCAAGCTCAGGCGAAATGGCCTTTCGCTCGTCTTTGAGCTTCTGGATCTCGGGGCTATCCTGTTTCTGGACTTGGCGCCTGTCCAAGTCCATCAACGGCGCGTCTCTGCCGATGAAATGGGACTCAGCGAGAACCTGGAGTCCACGTCGATCATTATGAGCAGTCGCCGCCAGGGCAGTCGCGCACACTAGTACAAAAGTCGTGTCAGAAGGCAATTGATTATTGTGGGGACATGACAGCAGTGTCGGGTCAAATTCAAAACGTACGAGCAAGAAGAGCCAAGCTGAAGCGAACCATTATGAATGATATTGCTGTTGTTTTGCGTTGAGAGTATAAATGATGTATTGTATAGACCAGCTGCACTTGTTGGACGTCTTAAAACCGAGGAGAGTTGTTGTTAAAATGGGAGATGAGTTGACATTGTTGAGCCGAGAAGGGACGGGAAGATGTTGATGGTATTTGTATTCTATTGCGACGGACCTCTGCTCCCGAGCGAGCCTGCGTGGCAGCTGAGCAAGCGGGATTTTTCTGCACATTTCATTTGGCATCCAAGTGTTTCGAACGACTCGCACTGTTGCAAGTTTGGTATCATGACGAGCTCCGCCTCGCTTGGACGCGTGAGAGGTTTCGCCTGGTTCGAGCAAGACGACGAGACGAGTCTGAATCAAGACTCAAGAGAGTTACGCTGTTATCCCTACCTTCGTTCCCGAGTTCATCATAGCGGCGAACTGCGTGAACCCCGGAAACCTTCATCGTCAAAAAAAGTGGAATGCTGCCACTCTACGTTGAGATGCAATTGTGTCGCAATAAACCCACTCTTTGTATCGTCTGAAACGTCACGACTAGTCCAGGGCACTGATGAGGCCATTCCGTACCCATCACCGCAATGTCTTTTGGTGCCAGTTTCCAGCCAGGTCGACAGGTCTGCCTGCCCAGCGACACTGAACAGGTTCTTGCCTTATGTTCTTCGGAAGCAGGCACGACTGAAGGAAGTCGAAAGCCGTTTGTGATGGACGACGACAGCCCGGTCATTCGGCTTCACTGGTCGATAGCACTGTTAGGTAGCCACATTGCACGACGGCTCCGACGCGCTGCGACTGGGGTCAGCACCGTTTCCGCTGGCCGGGTATCTCAGGGGCTGCAAGCGGCCACCTCGGGTTCAGGTGGAGGGTAGCATAAACCGCAGACCCAAAGGGAGACGTCCAGCGTTTGCATGTTGCCGACCGTTGGCCACCGCAAATCGGGCTCGTTTGAGCGTATAACTAATCCAATCACTGAATTATTGGCAGTCGATGACCTGGCAAGGATTAACCCTTGCTTTGTCAAACCAGCCAGACCATTGCGCGAATTAGGTATGTTAGAGCGTTAAGCAAAGCCGTCTGGTTCACGTTTCCAGGGTCGTTCTGTGCTAAGCCCCAAGTTTGAGGCACAGCATTCACGAGGCCCTCCCAAACGCTCGGCCTCGACCAGGTTGATGCATGAATCGCCCCAGCCCACATGGACTGCGCCTCCCAAACCTGGCTTTTTGAACCTGTCTGTGATCGAGCTGATCCTGTGGATGATTACGGCTCCGGTACGATTCCGGACACCACCAACGCAAGTGAAACTCCCCCGACCCCCGACCCGACGGTAGAACACTTTCTTTTCCGGTGCAAGAATTGGACGGCACGGCGGGAAATGTTGCTCAAGTGCGCACGAACAAAGATTGGGAATCTGTCTGTCTTTTTGGGAGGCAAAGCTGCGTCGGATGACGACAGATGGGAACCGGACCTGCAGGCCGTGCGTGCGACGATCAGATTTGCAATTGCAACGAAACGGCTGGAATCGACCGGCGTCACCCAGGGCGTGGATCTTTAACATGCGAATATACTAACAAAACAGCCTCAGCTGTGGCAGACCGCGCTTCAGTTGCTGAGAATAGGATGCTGAACGCTTGCACTTGGCCTTCAAGCAGGCCTGTCATGGGATCAAGAGCGACGAGGTTGGCTTACAAGTGGTGCGACAATTCATCTGTTGGCCTGGGGCGCCACGTACCAAACCAGATTGCCAGTGAAGTAGCGTCAAGGCCCTATAGGGACTCCCCTCCGGGTGTAATAAAATCCATCCATCCGTAGGTAAGGAAAGGTGTATTGCCAATAAATGTGGGGCGGTCCTTTAGTATGGATTGCACACCTGTCCATAGTTATCAACCACTATGCCACAGCAAAAAGTGTAGGCCCACACGTTGTGTGGAATAATAGCGCCTTATACGTTGGCGACATTATAACTATGGAAAACAACACTGGTACTGACTCATTAGACGGCGCAGTCGAGATGACATCGCTCTCTCTGTAAAGAAACCGACCTCAGCCACCCGGCTGTTAGTACAGCCGGCCATCTGTAGCAAGCCGAGGGGTAAAAGTCGGGCTGTGTAGCAGTTGTAACAATAGGTGATAATCCCCAGGGTGGCGATCAACGCAATCCATTCAACCTCAGGCGTGAATTGAGTGAGTTGACTGCTTAATAAGCTTTTCCTCCGTTGAGTTGATCAACCTTGACCTTATGTTGAGTTGGTTGACGTTGCGTTGATGGTGGACCAAGCCCCATGCCTCGACAATCTTCCCCCTGTGCTTCTCATACTCGGCTATGGCGCGTTTTCGATCCGTATCGTGAGTGATATGGGCACCCGCGGTCGCGACGAATGGGTTGAGGTACTCGAAAATAGCCCGCAGCTTCTGGTTCTCGGATTCTCGGAAGGAGAGTTTGCTTTGCCCTTGACGACCCATTCCACTACTAGAATAGCTTGTTCTCGAGGCGCATTTATATCGAGATTGAAGGTATTCGTTATCGTCTGATATCCCGTAGACAGTTTCTTCCGAGGCCCTGGCGCGGAACGCCTTCCAGAGGGATCGAGAATCTCGTGGTGGTCCCAGAGGTGCCGCTCAGCGTTTTGGGTGCCAATGGAAATCACGTTGCCGGGCTTTGGCCTGTTTCGTTCGATGCACACTCTGCAGACCCATCGCCTATCCGAACCTTTCTCGATGTCAAAGCCATATTCCCACACCCATGATTTTGTGTTTCTGCTTCGTTGAGACCAAGTCCAGCCGCGGAAGTGTCGGAACAGTCGATCCTCGTCTCGCCGAGAGGCACGGGCCCCGCCAGGTGTGGGCGGCTCGGGTGTTGATGGAGCTGGTGTTAAGGGACCGGGTGTGAAAGGGGAAGTTGCTAGGGAACTTCTAGCCTCGAAATCCGAGGTTTGGGACATATTGAGCGGAAGAGCGCAGCGGCTAGAGAAGCTACCTGTGAAGGAGAGGGCATGCTGGCGCTGGTTCTAGAACGGCAGTCTTTGGACCAGCGAATCGCGACCGGGCGCGTGGACGCGTCGAGCCCCTAACGCGTTAAGGTGTGATGTTTGGTACCCACATTGATGATGAAGTTATGTGTGGATAGAAGTATCTCCTAGCAAGTACTAATCGCCGTGCCGGCCTGTACCTGAACTACCCGGCACCAGCGCCTGCGACATCGGTGCGGCACTTAAATCAACCATTGTCAACGCAACCAACTCAATTCCGTGATGAAATTGAGTTGGTTGATTAGTAAGAATTGCGTCCGTTGAGTTGAGTTGAGTTGGTTGACATCAACCAGGTTGACAACCTCTTGATTGACGTTGCGTTGATCGCCACCCTGATAATCCCTGCGGGTGAGACAATCCATCCGGACGTGGGTATTGAGTTGCCTGGCCACGAATCGCTCCACGTTTGGGGTCGCCTAGCCCTATCCGTGGGAACCACGCCAGGTTTCGTGTCTTATAGAGTGTCAAATGGTCCATGTGAACAATTCGGCCTGTTCAAATTCCACAAGAGTGATTGTGCCATTTTGTCGGACTATAGGGTCTATAGTGTTCGTCTTTTTGCATTAGCTAATTAATGGGAATTATTTGAAGAGTTTGAGCGAGATGAAGGCCGGTGCGAGGCTTTTCGTGCCTACTAGAGAGGGACCTGCGTCGTGGTGGAGAAGAGGCTGTTGGCGATGTCTGACTCAACTTGTGTTTGAGCTTTAATCTCAACTAGGGTTCAAAACACCATGCTACAAGTGCTCGGCCATAACATGCATGTTAGAGCATCAGAATTCCGTGGGCAACCAGGCTGGGTGTATCGGTATGAGACATGACCCTGGACTTCTGTGAGACATGTTTGCACGTCGCATGACTTGTCACACTCTGCCAACCGCTCCGTCCGACACGCAGTTTACATTTACGTCCTCGGGTCCGAAATCGTATATGTGGCGTTGATGATCTGGATGACCGCGGCCGTCAAACTTAATCTTCAAGCCGATCTCCACAGTTCAGTTTCAACGACCCGGCGTCGCCTTATACCTCGTCTCCTCGCTTTCGGTTTCATACCCGACCTAGCGTCGCCAACCACAATCTGTCAGCCTAGCGCTCTACTGACTTGACGCGATGCACTCTTTGACTTCAACCTAATCTATTTAGCTTCCAAGATGGTCCGCATCGCTGTCGCCGCTGCCCTGGTTTGTACGTTCTCGTCCGTGTCTAGCAAATAGCGGAAACTGCCACTGATACGCCACATAGTTGCTGTTTCTGCCCTCGCCATCGGCGACCCCACAGGGGCGAAAAACGTCGGCAACGGAAAGGGCGGCCAATTTATTACGGGCGCGTGTGTAAGCAATGCCGACTGTGCGTCTAAATGTTGCACCAATCAGAGCAAACGAGGAGGAGTCTGTTCTGCCGTCGGTGCACAGTTCCAGGCGGGCAAGACGGGTTGTGGCTTTAATGATCCTAATGCGAAACAGACTATTGCGGCGAACAAGCAGAAGGCGCGACAGCAGGGCTTCAAACGTCTTGTCAGTATCACGGGGCGAATCTAGGGTGCGGGCAATAACGTAGTTGTGCCTTAAGGAGGATGGAAGAGGAAGCTATCTAGACTACCGCTTTATGGTGCGCTAATGGTCTGTGCTCACGTGAGTGTCTTAGACAAAGTCGCGATGGTGCTGTGACAGTATCCCCCCTCTAAACACCATTCGTCCTCGAATGGTTCTAAACCACAGCGACAGAAACAAAGCTACCGAAAATGGACCCCGATCTGCTTCACCAGTTGTGTCGCTGCGAAGGACACTCCTTTGGCCGTTGGGAGTGGTACTCGTCGTAGGCGGAGGCTTCGTCTTGGTTGAGCTGGGGGCTTCTTCACCCAGGTAGGGGGGCCGGGCTTGTCAGGATGCTCGCGGTGGAATTCTAAGAGTGTGTCGTCCTGTCCCTTCAGATCTGATGCTGGTTGCCAGCTTGGGGCATGGTGTTTCCACTTGACGAGGTACTGTAAGCCGTCCTTATTACGGCAGTCAAGGATCGAATCAAATAGCCATTTCTCTACCACCTCTTCCGTTTCGTCGTCCCGCTCGAGGATGCGGCCGCGGATGTTCCGGGACTCATTTTCATTAATCTCACCCTGGCCAGGGAGCCCCATGCGGTTCCCGTCTTCGTCTGTGGAGACTGGTCGCAACAGTGAGTTGTGGAACACGGGAAATATGCGGATGCGGTCGGGGAGTTCGAGGCGACATGCGCGTGGGTACACGCTAAGGATCTTATAAGGTCCCGTCCATTTGTCATCTCCTTTCTTCATTGGTCGGTTGGTCTTAAGGTATTTGGTACTCAACCATACCTCCTGACCGACATGGTATATAGGAGACTCCGTGCGGGACTCATTGGCATTCCGTTCGTATCGGTTTATAGACTGATGGGCTAGGGCGCGTAGCTGGTCGAGGATCCGCTCGAATCGCTCGGCCACAATGTTAGCCTTATAGAACCCTCTCCTCTGTGCCATGGAGAGGTTCGGCGGGCATGGATCTGCGGGTTCTATGCCAAGGCGCGGGTGAAAGCCATAGTTAGCGAAGAACGGCGAGACGCTAGTTGTGTCTGATGTGGCATTATTCGCGGCAAACTCAGCCAGCGGAAGCCAGTCAACCCAGTCGTTTTGGTGGAAGCTCATAAACGCGCGGAGGTACTGCTCTACCCCTGAGTTCATGCGCTCTGTCTGACCGTCCGTCTCGGGGTGGTAGGCCGAAGAATGCTTCAGGCAAATGCCAAGTCGTCTGGATAGCTGTCTCCAGAATTCGGATACAAACTGAGGGCCCCGGTCGGAGACGATATTGTCTGGGGCCCCGTGTAACGCATAGACTCTGCTTACAAACGCGTCGGCAAGCTCATCAACGTTAAGGGTTCGTGTGGCGACGAAGTGACGCATCTTAGTTAGACGGCACACAATTACCAGGATATGTTTATAGACAGACTGAAAGTGCTTGCAGTCGGGCAGGGGCGTGATATAATCAACAGAGATATCTGACCAGGCACGAAACGGGACGGGCAGCGGCTGTAAGAATCCAGGCGGGGCAGAACGAGATGTCTTCGTGCGCACACAGAGGTCACATCCTTTCACGAAGATCTCGACATCTTGTGACATTCGTGGCCACCAATATGTCCGCGTGATTAAGTCGAGTGTTTTGACACGGCCAGGGTGCCCTCCTGGTCCCGATGAGTGCGTTCTGTAAATAACTTGGATCTTGGCTTCGTCGGTGGGGGGTAAGAACAGGCGGTCCCGGTAGTAAATCCGGTTACCCCGGATTTGGCAATCCTGCATGGCTACTCGTAGCTCTCTGCGAACCGATTTGGGCCAACGTTTGACGTTGGGGTCTTGTAGTGCTGTCAGCATAGTCTGGGCGAGGTCAGAGTTGTTATATGCCTGGTCAATAATGTCGTCAATGGGTCTCTCCAAATCCGGAGTAAGGGTGGTCGCGGGCGCCGCTGCCATGGGAGTCGTGTCGTCAATGTCGCTGAGTAAGTCTGCGAGAGCGGACGGGTCGAACCTGTCCCGGGGTAGCAGGGTCTTCCTTCGCTGTTTCAGGCGATCGTCGTCAACGTCAGATTTGGACGGCACATCCTGAGATCGGCGACTAAGAGCGTCCGGTCGAACGGCCTTGGACCCTGGGCGGTAGATGATGCGGAAGTTGAACTGAGAGAGGAACTCGGACCAGCGAACCTGACGCTGATTCAGTACCTTGGTTGTTGTGAAGTACTCGAGGTTCTTATGGTCTGTCATGATCTCGAACTCTGACGCATTCCCTTGGAGCTCCGGTCGCCATTCTTCCAGGGCTTTGATGATAGCGAGTAGTTCCTTATCATAGATCTCGTAATTGCATTCGGCTGCGGAGTGCTTAGAAGAGAAGTACGCGACAGGTCGTAGGCTGCCATCGTCGTCATACTGAGACAGTACTCCACCAGAGGCCCAATCGGAAGCATCTGTTTCCAGGACAGTTTTCCGGTTGTAGTCAAAAAAGGCAAGGGCGGGACCTGTGGTGAAAGCGGTCTTCAGTTGCATGAAGGCGTGCTGCTGCCGTTCGGCCCAGCACCAGGCTGACTCTTTCCGCAGGAGGTCGTTCAGGGGCCGACAGATTGAGGAGAAATCCCGGATGAAGCGGCGGTAGAAGTTTGCGAATCCGAGGAAACGTTGGAGTTCGCGCACGTTGGCGGGCTTCTCCCACCCAGTAACCGTCGCCACTTTGTCTGGGTCCATCTGGATCCCATCACTAGCTATAATGAGTCCCAGGTACTTGGTTTTTGTTGTTTCAAACTCGCATTTGTTGATATCGATTTGCAAGCCCGCTTCTATCAGGCGGTCTATAACCTCGCGGACGTGTTGGCGGTGTTCCTTGCGCGTTTGTGAATAGACTAAGACATCGTCGAGATAGGCCGTACAGATCTTATCGAGCTGGTCGTACAGAGTATGGTTGATATAGTGTTGGAACGAAGCGGGGGCGTTGCAGAGACCGAAGGGCATGACTAATGACTCGAAAAGGCCAAAGCGTGTGATGAATGCGGTTTTCCACTCGTGCCCCTCGGCAATGCGTAGCTTATTGAAGGCAGCGATAACATCCAGCTTTGTATAGTACTTGGCGTGGCAGAGAGCGTCTAAGGTTTCGCGGATCAGTGGCAGCGGGTACCTGTTCTTGATTGTGACCGAGTTGAGTCCGCGGTAGTCCTGACAGATACGTACGCCACCACCAGGTTTCGCGGCCAGGAGAAGGGGTGCAGCACATCGGGCGCGCGACTCGCGGATGAATCCCTTGGTCAGGTTATCATCAAGCCACTTCCGGACAACAAGGAGCTCTCTGGGGGATAACGGGCGGTTCTTCTGATATGGAGGCTCCTTGCCAGGGATGAGTTCGATTGTATGGTCCCAGCTGCGTCGTGGGGGTAATTCATTCGCTAGATGGGGCAGGAACCCGGTCATTTTATCTTGCAGCCACTCAGGAAGTCTTGCTTTAATATCTTCGTGGGAGAGATCCGGTTTCCCTTTCAAGAACTTATCGACGTCGGCGTCCGTCACGCGTCGCAGGTGTTCCTGACTGTAGCAGTCATCAAGGAATTCCTGGAACGCACTAGGGAATAGTTGGGAGACGGCTGCGTGGTCGCCGCGTTTTTCGAGGATGTCTTGGAACACGCTCTCCGGCAAGTCGGGGAGTTTTATCAAGGGGGTTTCCGTCTGGATAGCGTCGAGTTCAGGCCATGTAATCTTCATACACTGGGTCGCGCCGCCTTTGCAGAACTGGAGGAAGTTGGCGGCGGCTAACATCTTGATATCAGACAGATCAGGCCGGTCATATGGGTCAGGCGGGCGCGCCCCCTTTGGCGTGGGTGGAATTGGCACGCTGAGCTGCGGCATTGGCGGGGCATGATGTTCCTGGTGTACTGGACGCCGACTGCCTGCCTTCAGGGTGACCCAGGCTTGCAAACAAATAAATCAAATCAAATCCGGGGTCCAATTTGATTTGATTTGGATAGGGAAATCCTCGATCTGATTTGATTTGATTTGATTTGAGTCCATTTGGATCTCATTTGGATATCTGGATAGCCCCACTTTTCTCCCACGACGAAAGACATTGAGCAGCTCCTATAAGGTCCGCTTTGAGCCGGCCTCTCTGAGCTGTGACCATCTGTCCGGCAAGGCTAAATATTCGCTCTGGCTCCGAAGACATAGCCGGGATGGAAAAAAGATCAATTGCCATTCGCGATAAGCGTGGATACTGGCGTCTGCGGAGCAGCCAGTATTGGATCGGATCGTCAACCAAACAATCGCCTGGATCGGTACTCGCCACCCATTCTGCATACTCGTCACGCACGGAACACACTGAAGGCGCGGGTTGGGCGCCGAGCTTCCTAATTGAAGCCATGAAGTCATCAAGATCCGTTGTCATCCTCGACACAGTCGGCTGTTCCGGGATAGTATCTTGCTCGATCGGGAGACTTCGATACTCCTCCCAGAGCTCTTGCACCGCGGTCCTTCCTCTGGTCAACCAGTCCGGATGATCAGACCATTGCGACTCGACTGTCGACCAGCGGAATGCAGGGTGGAGGACGAGGCTCGCGAGGTACGCAGGGCTGTCCTCGGTGAGGGCGTAGTATTGGTCAAGCTTCATCCAGCCGAGATTGCAGCCAATTCGCAGGTAAGGCTCCTCGTCTCGTTCATGTTGCAACTTTGCCTCTTCCAGGTGCTTCAAAAGCCACTCCATTGTCAACAAAACCTCCCAAATCGCGCCGAATTTGCCTTCCCGCGGTCGGCCCTCTAGGCGTTTTGTCGCGATCTTCAATGGCTTCAGAATCGCCAAATACTCTGCAATAACGGACCAGTCCTCAGCGGCCATCCGATCATCCACAATTGTAGGCTTCTTGCGACACTTCTTCGGCATCGGTTTTGCCCCATTCTGTGTCCTTCTCGCCACGTATTGGCTCCACTCTGTCACTTCCGCTTGGACCAGCGAATCAAGTGCATTGCGAAGCGTGTAAGCGCGCTCCATCATCGCTTCGGACGAGTTCCAGCGAGTAGCGTTATCCATGACGACATCGTAGGTTGTTTTGTCTTCGAGGCCGAGGGCCGTGTTCTCAATGGATTGGAGCTTGTGGAGCCTTTCAATGCGCTGGCCAGACCTTTCCACCCAGTGAACAGTATTGTGCAGCTTGCCAATGGGGCCCTTTGATCTCCAGAGTTTGACCTCGTCTTGAATCTCTTTGTCGGCTTGACAATCCTCTTCGAACGCGTCGGCATCCGTACCGAAAAGAATGGATCGGGCGACGAGATTGATGATGTGGCCACAGCAACGGAGCCGACGATGTTGCTTTTTGAACCCCAACTCACGGCCCAAGTCTTCAAGGCACGTGTCGTTGCTCTCCGCATTGTCTGTGACAAAGTATCCGACGCGGTCCTCGAGCCCATACTCGTGAAGTATCTCGCTGACACGATCGGCGAGATTTTCCCCGCAGTGACGACCTTCAATCCGGGGCAAACCGAGGAGAAACGTACGGAAGTTCCCTTCGTCGTCAAGAAAGTGTACGGTAAGGCCAAGTAAGGACATAAATTTTCGAGAGGACCACGCGTCAAAGGAGACGTTGATGCGGCTCAGCGACCGACGAAGCAATTCCGTCACGACGCCCTTATGACGATTGAAGGATCGTACAATCCAGTCGCGGATGGTGCTATGGGTTGGGACGCTGCCCGAATCCACAATGGCGCTATTCGCGTAAGCCATAAGATCACGAAAGTATGGACTCTCCAGCTTGTGAAATGGGATGTTGTCGCACGACACCCAGCGTATGAGGAGATGCTGAAAGCGAAGCGGATCAAAGGACGAGATAAAGGCGTTCATCAAAGCCTGGTCCTTGGGTTGGTGGGTGTCGAGGTCAACCATGTTCAGAAGAGTGCGCTGCTTCTTCCTCTGTGGAAGCATTGGTCCGCCCTTGCAAACGTGGTGAACTTCTTCCATATGGCTGTTTGCCTGACTGGTGGAGGCAGCGTCGTACATGTGCGTTATGGTAGTCTTCTTGCGATGGCACAATTTGCAAAGCCAGTATCGATGACCGGAATCGGTGTTCTCGATGTCGAAGCCATGCTCCCATACCCATCCCGTCCGCGCTCGTTTTCTATGCTTGCGTATGGAGAACCCCGCGAGACGATTCCAATCAATGCCTTCATACCCAGCGTAGTCGATCGAGGGCGACGTGTCGCCCGTTCCGTCCACGTCGGGCTCTAATGGGTCAAAGTCGGGGGAGCTCTCGGGAACGCTAAAAGAGGTCGATGGGGCGCTGGAAAGGTTGCTTGACAGCATTTCGCCTCTTGTTGTTTGGGCCATTTTTGAGTAGGCTGAAGGTGGCTATTGTTGGCCATCTGCCACAAATAACTGGCTCCCACATGACAAGCACGCCCATGATATATCCTGTAGCCGAACGCGTCGCGTCAAGTGTAAAAAGAAATCTTGGTGACGAGGCTCGTCAAAAGCAAATGCGCGTGCGGCCACTTCCTGGCTACGCAGGCTCTCGACACTGATTGGTCGCAGTTACGGATATGGGGCTTATCCAAATAATCAAATATCCAAATGAATCTGGGCCATCCGATTTGATTTGATTTGAATCGCCGCAGGGGCGATTTGATTTGATTTGATTTGGATAAATTTGATTTGATTTGGTTAGATTTGATTACGATTTATCTGTTTGCAAGCCTGGGGTGACCGGTGCTGGCTTTAACTGTGGCCTGTTGGGGATCATCCGGGCCCGGGTCTCAGGCTCCGGCGGAAAATGGCTTGGGCGAAAAGTGCGGAAGTGGTCTTGGCCGGGAGTGAGAGTCTGAGGGATATCTAGTTCCACTCTTCCCTCGGGGTGAGGCTCCTCGTCGTTGCTGTCTTCGACAGAGGGCAGCCGGTAGGAAGAAGCGGTTCGTATGGAATCACCACTCCCGCAACCTTCATCTTCAGTGTCCCCGACGGAGGCCTGATCCCACTGGCGGGAGGGCTGGAATTCGGTAGGGGGCGCAATGTCGTGTGGCCTGGGACTGGGACTGGGTACCGCCGGTGCGAAACATGGTGAAGAGCAGCAGCGAGTAAGGCAATACTGTGACTGGAAAAGTAGGGTCATTCTCGCCCAGTCGATTGTGGGGTTGTGACGTTGAAGCCAGGGGAGTCCAAAAATAAGCGGAGTGTCTGGGGATAGCGTGGTAACAAAAAAGACGCAAGCTTCGATGTGATTCCCCATACTCACGGGGAGGATGACATAGTGGGTAATATTGTCAGCGACTTTCCCATCGGCGAGGATCAGGGTGCGTGGCTTTGGTAGCTTCTCGGTTTGGATCTTATTAGTGCGTATAAAGCCGCGGTCGGCGAATGCCCGCGCGGAGCATCCACTATCGACTAAGCTATTCACTTGTACGGGTTGTTGGTGCGCAGGGAACAGTGTGGCTTGAATGAGTAGCGACTTGCTATTTATGGACCTGAGAATGAGAGGTTCATCGCCACAAATAGCTTTGCGGATCCACAATGGCAATAAGCTTGTAGGTGTTCCTGAAGACCTCCGGGCGCGACGGTGCCCGGAGGTTCGACGTTTCCCTGGGATCTATCTGTGTCTGGGGTTGATCTGGCGTCGGTTAAGCTGCTGGTGTCAGACTCGATAAAGCCTTGGTCCATGGAGTGAAGGCGGTTGAAGGTAGGACTAAGGTAGGGGGGCTGCGCGTAGTATTGCTGGGCCGGTGGGAAGCCTTGGAGTTGTCGGTACTGGGGCTGGGGTTGGTGTGTTGCATTCGGGACCTGGGACGAGGGACGAGGGGAGTAGTAGCTGCCACGGCCGTGGCCACGAGCACGAGCGGCGTCACTGCGTGGCGTGTTATTCCGAACGCTGTACTTGGCATCGTTGTTCATTTTCTCCTGGCAGTCGCGGATCCTGTGGGTTCCGCCACAGTAGTAACAGAGGCCCCGTTCCTGGCGCTCGCGTCGGCGAGCTTCGGAGGTCGAGGACGTACTAAGTTGCATGGGCTCGCCAGCGTCAGCAGTGGGCGCGGCTGGAGCTGCCGGGATGTTTGGGCGGGGGTTCTCAGGGGCGGTGCGATGGCCGGGCTCACGTCGGCTACGCATCTTCCTGATGTGTTTGCTCTGCTCAAGGTCGTTGTAGACGTCCTGGCACAGCTTTTTCCATCCAGGCCAGTCGTCATTCCCAGGTTTGCCGCTGCGGTGCATGACTTCGTCGATGACCTCATTGGATACTTTGAGTTGGAGGGCTTCAACCTTCTGCTTATCAGTCTTGCCAGCGAGGGTTGCAAGCTTATTGAACTCGGCGATAAAATTCTCAAAGGGCTTGTTCGTCATGAAATAGTTGTCGAAGTTACGGCTGGCAGTGCGATCGAGGTCGATGGTTTCGTATTGGCCGTTAAGGAACTCAATGAGGTCGTCGGCAGTCTTCCATTCCCATAGTTCTGTATCGTCGGGGTTCATTGTAATCGCATCTAGGCTCTGGCGGACAAGCGTGTAGGCGCCGCCATCAAGCATACTGCCAATGTATTGCAAACGGCGGAACTCAGTGTTGTAGATAGTCTTATCCACGGCTAAGTTGCGCATAGCCTTGGAGCGCCAGCCGACATACTCTTCTTGTCGCTTCTCGATATCTTTCTCGGTGGCATTAAACGTGGGGTGGTCTCGGGTCTGGCGACGGAGAAGCTGGCCATCGGTATGCTTAGGAGCGCCGACTCGATCGATCACCTTGTTGAGTGTGGCAACCTCCTTCTTCAGGTCGCGATTCTCGTCACGGAGGGTCTGAACTTCCTCATGGAAAATGCTGGCTTTGGCGTGGAGGGATGACTGGATGTGCTCGCAGTACTCCTGTACCTGTCTGGCGTAGTATGCATCTTTGTCGGCTTCAAAGACCGGGGACAGATCGTGGGTAGTGTCGGCGCAGGTAACAATGGTGTAGACATGGGGGAATGCCGTAATGCCTTCTAAAAGACTGGCCTTCCAGGCGGGAGTATCGGTTTCCTGGGCCATTGTAGGTGTCTTCGGGGGTATCTTCAATCGCGACGTGTCAATCGCGCTGTGGGTGTTTTCGTGGATGGTCTCAATCGCGACGTGTCAATCGCGCTGTGGGTGTTTTCGTGGATGGTCTCAATCGCGACGCGTCAGTCGCGAGACTTCGTGGTTCTAAGGTCGCCCCTTTCAGGCGTGGTGGCTGGGCCGCGTACAAGATAGACAGCGGCGCAACCAAAAAGGAAGGCACAAACTATCACGGGGCGAATCTAGGGTGCGGGCAATAACGTAGTTGTGCCTTAAGGAGGGGCAATTGATAGGCGGGCCGAACCACTTTACTACGGGGGCCGTCTTCCGGGGGCCGTGTGGCTGACCCTCCAGATCGGGTAGTCGAACATTCCATTGTCACTCCCATGCGTCCTGCCCCTTCCAACGGATGGCTGGTAGTCGCTCCTGTGTCTTCTCCCAGCCATCCGTATAAATCGCTAAAACACTTGGTATTCCAACCGCATGGCCGTCCGTATCGTAGCAATTAGATGCTCTGTCGCCAGCGAAGTACGTGTCCTTCTATAGCAGACATCCCATTTCAGAGACCGCAGCAGCAGCGATATGACAAACGCGGCGCCCTCACCCCATACTTTGTTTGACCCAGAGCTTCATTACGGCGACGGCGACGACAACGCCTTGTACAATCTATTTGCGACATGGCCGGAGAGCTATTTTAGCACCGTTCCCAAACCACATGGCAACCGCGGAATTGACGAGCCCTATTGGGAATTGCGCCCTTCACGAATCTTCTTAGATGACTGGTTCCGCGGCGGTGGCTCTCGGCGGCTTTTCACTCCTGTCGTTCCGGGACCTGACAAGCTCGAGAGAACGCGTCTGCGCGAGCGCGCAAATTCGGATGACGTCGGGCAGCACACAAGAAGCACGGTCCGTTTTCGGTCAGCATTGGATTTCGCCCAAGAGCAAGCCAAGATCGACAATATCCTAGCCCGCGAATTGGCTCAGCATTGCCCGGCAATTACCGCGCGACGAGTTGCTCCAAACGCCCGGGACCCATCATCTCCGTCAGTCTTACCAACGTCACCTTCGCCGCGGCCGGCAAGCCGGGATCAAGGGGAATACGAGGAGTGGAACGGTCTGTCAGACACAGGGTCTACCAGTCAAGACGCTTCGATCCCTATCCCCAACCCGCCAATCCCTGGCCCTGCCGCGGTATCGGTTGATGTTCTTCAATCGCGCGTCAACGAATTTGCGAAGGAGAATGGATTTGGCGTTGTCCGGCGCAATGGCTCAGGAAGCCAAGCCAGGAAAACAAGATATGAGTTTCAGTGTGATCGATACGGCGAGCCCCGTATGCCAAGAGGCGCAGGTCTCCGCCAAAGGCGATCGCGCAAGTGTGGACGTAAGTGGAAGGTCATTGCGGAGGCCCTGGAACGGAACGATTACATGTGGACTCTACGGGCTTGTGCCGACTCTCAACACAGCCAACACAACCACGACCGTACCATGGGTCTCTCGGCACATCCAGTTCACCGAAGACTTACCGATTCTGTCAAGGCAACTATTGAAGCAACGAGTCGGCGAGTCGGGATAAGGGCGCGCGATGTCCGTGGTATCGTTCAAGAAAAGCATCATGGAACACACTTCACCAGGCGGGACATATACAACGCCCGAGCTCTCTTGCGCCGCGAAAAACTCGGCGGCTTGAGTCCAACAGCCGCCTTGATAAAGCTTTTTGATGCGAGGGGTATTCCGTACGTCGCCAGGTGGTCGGTGTCAGAGCCCGACCGCCTCCTTGGCCTGGTTTGGACCTTCCCATATTGTCTCCGAATGTGGAAGCGATATCCGGAAACAATGAGCTTCGACAACACATACAATACAAACCGCTTCAAGCTACCGCTCTTCCAGGTTACAGGGCAGACTTGCCTGAAATCTGTCTACAACGCCGCTTTCGGGTTGATAGATAACGAGAAACGCCAAGGTTTCCAATTCCTCGCGGAGGCGGTCAGAGAATTAAATGACCGGCATACGATCCCGCTACCCAACGTCGTGGTCACCGACTACGACCAGCAGATGAAGGCAGCACTGGAAAGCCAGTATCCCGACAGTCAGCAACAGATATGCATTCAACATATCAACGCAAACGTTCTCCTTAATGCCAAACGGAAATGGAAGAGCGAAGATGATAATCCAGAAAGCGACGCTGATGGCGACCCGAACGCAAAGCTCTCTTCGAGAGACATGGAGGCTGTTCTGGCCGCCGAAAGGCAAGAGGGCGCACCGGGCCAGAGCAACGTCGACACGCCCGTGCCCCACAACTACCGTGGTGTCCTCGAGTTGTGGAAGTTCGTGGCATTTGCAGAAACAGAAGAAGAGCATGAAAAGGCCTGGGTTCGACTATGCGACGAGTTTAATGACCAGAAGGCCATCCTTATGTACCTGTACAAGACATACTTGCCCATACGAGCGCAGTGGGCACAATGCTTCATCAAGAAGTACCGCAATTTCGGGGTTCGGGTGACGTCTGGCACCGAGGCCAGCAACAACAACGTCAAGAGCTACCTGCTTAACGGGATGAGCCATTTATACTCGCTTGTTGAGGCGATCGAAGCCATGCTGAGTGACCAAGAGCGAGACTTCGTCGATGCCTGTTCGCAAGATGAGGTGCTCACCTCTCGAGCGTATTCCGGCCCCGGCTCAGAGTATCTAGGGGAGCTTCGCACGGTGATGTCTGAGCCGGGACTCAAGCTCGTTACCAAAGAACATCGGCTCGCCTTGAGATCGATACCGAGCAGGGCACATCCTTGGCCAGAGCCGATCGGGGATTGCAACGAGGATTGTTCCGTCTCGTGGCAGCTGGGGATTCCGTGCTGCCATACAATCTACAACAAATTAGAAGCGGGCACGGCCTTGACAAAATGGGACGTCCACCCCCGGTGGCACCTTCGGGAGCCAGCTTCGCACAATCCCTACCGCCGAATTCTCGATCCCAAGATCGCAGCATCACTCCGCGGACGACCGAAGAATGCGGCACAAGCTGTCCCCGAGAGTATGAACGTCCAGCCATCGACCCGTACTCGAGCAGCATCTGGAAAACCTGGGGCAGGCAGGAAGCTTACTCGCAAGTCAGCTGCACTTGGACCGGGTAAGCAAACCGGTGTGAGACAATCCGGCTGCAGGAGGCAACCTAGCCTACGGAGGCAGCGGTCAGAATGGGAGACTATCTCCGATGAAGAGAAGCAGGAGGCCCGGAGGAAGCGCAGACGGCGAAGCTCCCGTAAACAGCCGGCAGTTTCAGTGACACCGGCCCCGTCCCGTTCTGGTTCCAAAGAGAACCGCAAAGATTGTATCCATGTGCAGCCATAGTAATTATCTATGCACAGTAGATGATAGAGTATTCGCGACAAAGTACGGGCGTTTCGTTTGAAGGCCAAGTTGGAACAATGCAACTCGATCTGGCCCCCGTCGTGTTTCTTCACTGTCCAGACCCGTCTTATCGATGCGGGAGCCCACACCCACAGAAATCATGAGTGTGGCTTGAGTGCCGGATGGAATGTTCGACTACCCGATCTGGAGGGTCAGCCACACGGCCCCCGGAAGACGGCCCCCGTAGTAAAGTGGTTCGGCCCGCCTATCAATTGCCTAAGGAGGATGGAAGAGGAAACTATCTAGACTACCGCTTTATGGTGCGCTAATGGTCTGTGCTCACGTGAGTGTCTTAGACTGTCAGACAATTGGGTCCACTGGGTCCATCTTTGGTATCAGTCAATTGATGAGAATTATCTTGAAGAACTAGCCAAATGCATGGCAATGCGCGCAGCTCTTTTATACACAAAGGAGATCCTGCTTTGTGGTGCAGAGTCCTTGTAAACGCGGCTATTGGCGACCCGTGACACAGCCTATGTTTGAGCTTTGACCGACGCCAGGGTCCAAAACACCACACATGCAAGTGCTCGGTCTCAACATGCCTTTTACAGCATCCGGCGTCTGAGCATGTATGAGATACGGTGCAGTGCTGGCTCTCTGTGCGACAGATGGAAATCCTTATTCACAGCTACGTAGAGTAGCCCACGCGTCGCGTGAAATGTCTCGGTCGTGTTTCCACAACCCATTGGCAGCGCCAAGGTCGATGGTGAAGGAGAGGGAGAAAGCGACGACCCAGGCTAATACCACCACTTGTCGTCTGAGGTGACATTGCAAACAACAAAGTAGCGGTGAATGATACGAGCACCGACCAAGATGGATGCAAGGACGAGCGTTGCAGTGGTGACGGCGAACACGACACGCCCGCGGTCTGCGACACTCCCGTTTATACTGACGACTTCTGTGGCCACTTGCAGTGTAGAGTTACCCACAAATGCAGAGCACGGGCGCCATGATAGCAAGCTCCGATCTCGTATCCGTGGTCGAGAGGAGAGCCGCACGTGCTGGAGGGGGTCGCTAGTCGCGCGAGGGTGCTGAGAGTATGTGGATTGAATGAGCGTTGCGCTGACGGGGAAGCGTTGCGTGGAAGGGAAAGCGTTGCGTGGAAGGGAGAGCGTTGCGTGGAAGGGAAAGTGTTGCGTGGAAGGGAAAGTGTTGCATGGACGGGGAAGAGGTTGCACGCTTTGCGGTACACGCTCAGTGTCCCAGAGCCCTTTACTATTCCTTCTGGGCACCATCTATGTGTCCGGCCGTGCTTCATACTATTCTGCGCTGTCCACGAGTGGCCATAATATGCTGGACGTCGTGACGCTGTGTCGGGAAGCGGGGGCGGGCAGCGGGGGCGGGAGGCGTGGCGTTGACGGGAATCGTTGTGCCCGAGCAACTAGTTAGTCAATGGCAGAGGCGCAAGTCGCCCTTACCTATAGCGGGCTTACCCGCTGTAATCACGGTTCACCCCTCAACATTCGTTGCGCCAACCCGGAATATTTTATACCGACCTTTATCCAATTACCACCAAGCCCCTTACCCCATCTCTAAAGCTTCAGGTTCGAGTAGCTCTTTCAAAGTCCAGTAGTGGATGCACACTGACACACCTCTGTTAAGACGCGCTGTCATGCGCCCTGACATTGTGCTGCTGGCTTCCAGCGCTGCAGCAGGGCCTCTTACAGCTGTTTCCTACCATACAGCTTGCGGCTTGAGCTTGTTGATCTGCGTGGAACTGTCAGGGCCATTTGTCCCGTTGTGCGGTGCGGCATACAGCCAATGCCAAGCTGCCTGCAATGTCGGTTGGGTATTGCCTGGCCCCTAGACAAGACAATGGCGGGTGACGGTGCCGAAAACCTGCGGCAGTGCGGAGTAGAAGTGACGAGTGAGACGAGTGTCGAGCGAGAGACAGACGGTCGTGGGCCCTGGCAAGGTTGTTAGAGGAAGAAGCTCGACGACTGCTGTGTTGATAGATGGGTGGTAGACGCTGGAGATGCGTGGTGTGTATCACCGGTGGAACTTGGGAAGCGAGGGAGTCCGATGAAGGCCAACCCATGAATACAGATGCGAATCCTTCTATCCCGGATTGAAGTTCCCACGCCTCCCCAGGCTTTACCCGCGTGAGCCGTCCACCTATGTCCCAATAACGTAAAAGTCAGAGCCGAGCTCGTCCACAACGATAGCGGGCCTTGGTGAGAAGGCCAATGGACGCATGGTCTGCTTCCAAGTCGTTCCTGATCCAGAGCATACTTCGGATCGCCCACCTCCCTTCCAGATACGTAGAGGGCACCATCTTCGTCCACTTGTGGTGCGCCATCGGGGTTGTCAGAAGATGCCCCTTAATCAGGCGTGCTTGGGGCTCCTGGATGGCCAGCACCGCTACGTCCTCAATCTTATTGTCATTCATCAGGCTCTCATGCGCCTCAGCGGTCTTCGCCACGTTGTACTGGATCACCCGAAGCGTGCTACTCATGCGTGGAAGGGTAGAGCTTCCTGCAGTTCCTGCTGTAATAAACAATTTACTGACGCCGTGTAAGTCTGCGTGATAGCCATAGTACCGGCGCATGACTCAGTGATCGGAATGGTCTGGTCTGACTTGGTCTTGGTCTGGTCTGGACCGCCAAGACTTGGTCTGGTCTGTGGATTTCTCAATACCACGGTCGGACCGGTCTTAATGGTCGGACCAGTCGGACTATAAATAGGTCGGGGTGGCTGAAACTTGACCAATCCAGTTAGAACAATCAGGATGGATGCATGGATGGATGGATTTTATTACGCCCGGAGGGGAGTCCCTATACTAGGGGGACCTAATGAGTCGAGCCCCCCGTCTGGTTCCACCAAGACGGGGGGCACGCTGACAGGGAAGAGGCACAACGACTGGGAAAAACGCAGTACTTGGCGGCCCCGCCATTTTACTACGTAGACTAAGTACTTCTTTTTTCGGGCTAACTGCACAAACTCCCCGCCAAATACATCAAACGGCCTCGTTCAAGGCATCACTTAGAGCATCATCAGCTCGAAAACCCGTGGTTTGCACCACTATTTCGCTGAGAATTTCGCTAGTAGCGGACCCCTCCTTCTTAAATACAAAAGGTTCATCAGTGAACTCATCCACAGGTTCAACTGCTAATATCTCAACGCCGTCAGTCTCAAGGGAGCACATCTTGCGACCTGCGACGCGCCCCTGGGCTTCCACGACCACTAACTTCACAGCGTGGTTGATCGTCTCGGCGTTGTAGTCTCTGGGCCACACAATCGCGTTGCTCCGTTTACAGTGGTCTAGCTCAACGAGCTCGCGATGCAATGTATATCGCTGACAGAGCCACTCAGCGCTGTTGAGCAGAGCGCGACGATCACCTTTGAGCCAGCCACCTTGTTGTTGTGCCTTCCGTGCCGTCGTGCTCGTGATACTCGCCCTGACTTTGGCCCTGACTCGCTGGAGCCAGCGACGTATGTAGGCGGCCTCGTCGCGGGCTTCCCTCTTCAACAAGCGAGCCTCCTCGTCGTGCTGTGCAGCTAGCCTGTTATACTCATCTTGTGCGACTCGGAGTCTCGCGTCGTGAACGCTCAATGGGCCGTATTTCCCAACAACCGATGTCTTCTCAAGCAGGGTTGATCGTCGGACCTGCTTGTCTTTGAGAGCCTTCATCTCGGCAGTAGCCGTCACACCGTTGAGAGCTAGAGTGTGCGCTGCTTTCCGGGCCTTCTCTTGCACGTGCGAAACCGAGGGTGTAATCGGCACTTCCGAGACAAGGGAGACTTGTATTCGCAGTTTGACATATTCGTTGTATTGCTCTATGGTAAGGAGGCTTAGGCTTGGCGTTGTGACGTTGTTCCAGTCAATCCGGCGGATCGTAGGCGGCGTTTCTGTTGTGTGACTTCGCTTCGGGGTAGCGGGCTCGTTCTCCTTCGCTTGTTCGATGTCATTGTCGACGAAACCGGGAAGATTTCGTTGATCTACCGCTTTGGTCAATGATGATAGTGCATCTTGGAGTTGGTCAAGAACTACAGCCGGATTGTATGGAAACAGCCCACATTTCTCCCAAGCTGACAGTATCGTGTGCTTCTTGAACGTGCGCGTACGGATCTCTTGAAGATGGTAGAGGAAGTCGGTCTTGCTGAAGTCAGTGGCGCCGTTGGCGATTTCGCGATAAAGAACCTGCTGATGCCAGTGCTTGTAAGAGCGAAAGACGCCCACATCGAGAGGCTGCAGCTTATGCGTAAGATGGGGTGGCAACGGGAAGAGTTCGATGCCATGATCATGACAGAAGTGAACAAGCTCCTCCGTATGGTGGTTTGTGCAACTATCCATAAGCAGGACTCGTGTTTCTGACGGGTCGGCTGGCCGGGTGTGTTTCTCGAAGTGCTTGATCCATTCGATCGCAATGATATCGTTAATATAGCCTTTGGGACTGGTTGTGAGGATAGTATCGCCATCAAGCTCATTTTCGACCCATCGCACAGGGATCTGCACGCCAGGGAGTATCAGAAACGAAGGGATACACTTCCCTGCTGCCGAGATCGCCTCCACGGCCGTGACCGAGACTGTTTCATGCGAATCTGTTAGAACAGGGCGTTCGACCTCGTTGAAAGTCCACAAGAAAGTGCCGTTTTGCAGATATCCCACCATGAAGCCGGTCTCATCGAAATTCCAGATATTATCGCGCTGTATGCCACGGATGGCGATAAAACTGGACCAGCCGTCAAAGAACGCCTCTACACGAGCACGATCTTCCATCGCCTTACGCTTCACGTCTCGCGTTGCGGATTTCCGGCGATGAAAGTACTGCGAATGCCGCTTCATGAAGCGTTGAGCCCACATCCTGGATGCCCTTCGTTCTCGTCCCTTTGCCTTGAGAATAGCGTTCGCGTGTTGTTGTAACGCTCGCCGTTGGATGTGGTGACCTTGCGTAATGCGGCGATGGGCCCAACACAACACCTCTTGTTCTTCCTCGGGTCCCAGCAGCGTTGAATTGCCTCCATTCTCGCTGACTGGATGATGCCCTTGAATTCGAGACCAGAGGCGTTTATATGGCAGACGTAATGCCTTCGCCGCCTTCGTAATCGTGCGATAATAACCCTCGGAATACAACTCGGCGGCCGCGACGGTACGGATTTCGATGTTCTGCTCTGTGCAGCGCCCAAATCTAGGCAAATTGGTCTCGGGATTGATCCATTTCTCGACAGCACATTGATGACGTTCTGGGGAAGACATTGCACAAGGAAATGGCTGTTATTGGGCTAGTTATTGCGGCGATGGCGAAGGCGAAGGCGAAGATATCGTCGTTTAGTGCATTGGGGCTGTGTGGTGCATGCCGCGACACGCCGCGTCGTCGGTTAGGTGCATCCGGGTTGACTTGGAATTACGGTGTATATGCAGGAAAGCGGCAGTACTTTATGTTGTGTGGACCGGCCATCTATTTGCAAGTACCAAATATTTGTTTCCCAGTCGTCGTGCCTTTTCCCTGTCAGCGTGCCCCCCGTCTTGGTGGAACCAGACGGGGGGCTCGACTCATTAGGTCCCCCTAGTAGGGCCTTGACGCTACCTAATTGACAATCTGGTTCGTTTGGTACGTGGCACCCCAAGCCCAACAGATGAATCATCGCACCACTTTTGTATGCCAACCTCGTCGTTCTTGCTTCCATGACAGGCCTGCTTGAAGGCCAAGTTCTCCAAGTGTTCAGCATCCTATTCTCAGCAACTGAAGCACGGTCTGCCACAGCCGAGGCTGTTTTGTTAGTATGTTCGCATGTTAAAGATCCACGCCCTGGGCGACGCCGGTCGATTCCAGCCTTTTCGTCGCAATTGCAAATCTGATCGTCGCACGCACGGCTTGCATGTCCGGTTCCCATCTGTCGTCATCCGACGCAGCTTTGCCTCCCAAAAAGAAAGACAAATTCCCAATCTTTGTTCGTGCGCACTCGAGCAAGATTTCCCGCTGTGGCGTCCAATTCTTGCATCGAAAGAGAAAGTGTTCTACGGTCTCTGTCGCTTGTCCGCAATCGCACAGATCCGAATCTGTCGCTCCTATCCTGCGGAGATAGCTGTTCAGTCGAACCATGCCGGTGCGGAGCTGCGCCAGCACATCTGATTCTTCCCTTTTCAGCGAGTCGTATATCGCACGGGTATGCTTGCCCGGCAGCGCCTTGTCGATCCGTTTCGAATACCTTCCGACGCTTTCCGGTAGTTGTTCGCGCGCTCGCCCTTGGGCGAGAGCTAGCCGGAGCGTCGTCGTCCTCGTCTGGTACCAGGGCACTTCCGCCTCGCATCCCCTCTCCGTGGCTCGTTTCGCTGCGGCTTTGGCCAATTGCCGCGGCGCGAACTCTTCTTCACCGGCCGGTACCCACATAAGCCTGACAGTACGGCCTCTCTTCTGCAGCCGTTTCATCTGATCATAGATCCCACTGATAGTGCATTGTCCAGATTGCTGCTGAGGTCGTCTGATCGCTGCCACTACCGATCGGTTACCTACCGCGATTGTCACATCCTGGGCGACAGGGCTTGGTGGTATAGATCTGAGCGCTGTCGCTACCGCTTCTAGCTCTGCCGTGTACGGATTTTGTTCGCTTCCAGGTCCGATGGTGACGGAAAAAGTGGTAAGAGTGTGGCCCATACCGCCAAGCGTTGTGTCGCAAACGACGCCTCCCATGCCGACAACGTCGTTCCTCTGCGACGCCGCGGTTGCTATCAGGATGTTCTGTACGTCATGCGGTGTCTGGGCCCCTTCGGGGTCGTCCTCACCAAACAAAGGGATACGGTCCGTCCACGGCCGTAATGCATACTCGTTAATGACTTCCATTCGCTCCGTGGACACTTTAGCCACCATCGCGGCAAGGCTTTGCATTGGCGAAAGGTACCGCTTGCTCGCTTTGTTCCTCATTGCTGCCAGCGGATGCGTCTGCGGCAGCGTCCGCAGGTCGACGCAGAGTCTCGTCGCAGCCTGCTTATGCCGTTCTCCAACTGCGCGGATGCCGGCCTCGGCCTCGGCCACAGCGGTTGCCACGGTCTGGAACGTTCCCGTGATGGCCTGCGCACCAATTCGTTGCGCTTTGTTTAGCCAGCCAGTTTCTTTCGCCCGACGCGCGTGCATCCAGACATTCGACGCATAGTCCATCGCCGGGGCGACTGTCGCCATGAACAGCTGTCTCGCTACCCTCGGTGAGAGTAGCTTCAGCCTCTTCAAGCACATGGCAGCGGTGAGCCCCTTCTCGGCAGCTCTGGCCATGTGTTTCTGGTACCGCAGGCCGTCGTCCATGATCAACCCCAAGACTTTTGCGCTGGCTTTGGGTTTGACTTCCTTGCCCTTGATCCAGAACGGATCGTCACTTTTCCGCGCGGCGCCGCGCGTGAAGTGGACGATGGTCGTCTTGTCCACCTCAAAGGTCGCGCCACTGCGCTTCTCCCAATCGAGCGCTTCATCAATGATCGACTGAATGCCTGCGCGGTTAGCCTCTGCAGTCCGGCCGGTGACCCAAGCCGAGTAATCGTCAATAAATGCGATTGATCCGCCTGCTGCCTTAATCCTCCGCTGCACCAGGTCTGCGTTGAAGAACAAGAACAGCACCGGCGACAGCGGCGACCCCTGTGGGAGACCAGCTTGTGGCAAGTCGCGCCGTTCCGACGTGTGCCCGTTCACGACGATTGTGGCCGTCCTAGCAGAGCAGAACGCGTCGACCCACTTGACCACCTGCTCTGGTATCCCTCTGGCTCTCATCCTTTGCAGCAATCGTTCCTTGCACACTCCATTGTACGCGCCCTTGACATCGAAGCTGATCAGACTTAGTACTTTCCGGGCTCTCCATGCTTTGTAGATTTGCTCTTGCAAGAGAAGGAGAGCTTGCTCGGCCGACCGTCGCTTTCGCGCACCGAAGTGGTTCGCAGGTAGCAGCCCATAGGCCTCCACCACGTACGATATGCGCTCTGCGACGACCGCTTCCAAGATTTTGCCCAGCGTTGACAAAAGGGATATAGGTCGCCACGCCTTCGCCTCCGTGTAGTCTCCTTTTTCCGGCTTCTTTAGCGGGATAATCTTTGCTGTCCGCCATTGATGGGGCACAACGCCATCCCGGAGCGACGCCCGGAAGAGCACAAGAACGCGATGCCTCACTACCGGCCAGAGCTGCCTCCACACCATCGCCGGCAGGCCATCCGTTCCCGCTGCTTTCCACGGTTTCGCCCCCATGACTTTGACCTCGACTTCCTCCAGAGTCAAATCCGGCATGGCTACTGCTCTCCGTTGTGGACGCACCCCTTCTGCTTCGATTCTCGCTGGCAGTGGGGGGAAGAACGTCTCGAGCAGTTGCTCCGCTGCTTCCGCCCTATTTCTGGTCACGGTCCCATCACCTTTCCTCAGTGGCGGCACCTTGTCGCTCATGGCGTCCCCGCCAGGCTTAAGATACTTGGCTGCCTTCCAGATGTTAACATCTTCGGCCAGAAAGTCTTCCCAGTGTGATTTCCTCTGTCTCCGTATGGCGTCGTGATATTCTTTGGCTGCCTCCTTGGCTCGCCGTTCCAAATCCGGGCAGGCGTGCGTGGTCCGCCGTTGCGACCTAGCCTGGTTTCGCCAGAACGCATACGACTGGCGTAGTTGTGTCAGATCCCTCGTCCACCAGCGCTTGGCGTACGGTGTAGGTTCGGCTCGAGGCGTAAAATGATCGATCGCCTCTAACACCACCCGCATGAACTGGTCGGTCTGTGCTTGCACATCGACCGTCCACGAGAGCTCCCTGAGGCCCTCTTCCACTCTTGCCCTGATGGAATTCCAAGGAGCGTTCTTGAACATCAATCTTGGCGTCGTGATTCGCTCGGGCAACGTTACATCGAAAGTCGTATGGATCGCCCGATGGTCTGACCCGTGATCCGTGGAGTGCGGGACGCACGTTATCAGCTCGTCCGCCAGCTCCGAGGTAACCAATATCAGGTCGATGGTGCTTTCCTGGTCCTGACCCTGCCACGTCCTCGTACCCCTCGGAAGCAGGCTACGAAGGCCGTGCTCATTCATCAGGTCTATGATGGGTTCAGCCTCACCTTGTCTCCTAGCCGAGACGTCGTCCCCAGTCCAAAGCAGGTCATGGCGATTGAAGTCCCCCGCCAGAACCACATCTGTGCGTCTACCTGTATCGTCACGAAATGATTGAAGAAGGTCGTGCAATAGCTTCGTGGCTGAGTCCAGCATTTGAACGCTCTTTCCTTGCACATATACCGACACAACCAGGACGTCCCTCTCCGGCAGTCGAAGCACTGCCGCCGTGAGGTCAGCCGATGGTATCGGCAGTTGTTCTGCCTCAATGTCGCTTCGCACCCAGAGCATACTTCGAATCGGCCAGAGAGCATCGTGCCTCTTCGTAGGTATCATCTTCGTCCAGTTGTTGTGCCACATCGGGCTCGTGACCACCCTGCCGTCCACCAGCCTCGCATACGGCTCGGAGACCGCCAGAACCCCGAAGTCTTTGAGTGCATCGTCGTTCATCAAGCTTTGCTGAACCGGTTCTCGCTTCCGCACATTAAGTTGTAAGATGCTTAGCGTCTTACTCATTGCTGCGCGGGTTCCGCATCCGACAATTTCGGCCGAGCGACTCGTGCGGCCCACCACAGGGCACGCACTTGGGCTCTGCAGCTTGGCATCCTTTGCGTTGATGTCCAGGCATCGCACACCTGCCGCAGAGCTGGGAGTTCTTGCACTGGAACGACTTGTGCCCGATGGCCTGGCAATTGTAGCACTGCACGGGCCCCGCCCGTCGTTCAAACACGTTCGTGATAGCCGATTCGCCGGCCAGGTCGAAATAGTGGCCGTCAATAAGCCGTCTCGAGTCGCTTTCCTTTGTGACGTAGATCACCATCGATCCGTAGGACTTTCCCGATTGTCTGTTGCTCAGCCACGACACCTTGGCGATGCTGACCTTGTTCTCTGCACCAAGCGCCTCGACAGCGCCCGGCAGCACGTTCCCTTCTGCATCTAACACCATGCTCCTGTTCGCATTGTCGACTTTGACTGGGTAGAGCTGGTCCCTCATGACTCGCGCGCCCACGACGGCTGTCTTCTGTGCAGCGTCCTTGACTTGCTTCAGTTCGTCTTCGTTTCTGCAGATCACTTTGATGCGCTCTGCGGCTCCAGCGTCCCTCACGACCGCCGCGCACCGCCAAGTCGCTTGACCATCTGTGGCCCTCATCTCCCCTTCGATGGCATGCCGGATTGCTCCCACCTGCACATGGTCTCTGTTCGCTTCTTCCACTCGCGACGTGTCAATCGTGCAATAGAGCGAGGCGGCGAAAGGGGCGGTTGCCGTCTTGCTGGGCGTCACGGTTGCAGGCTGCCATGGCCGGTGCGGCCCCGCCACCTCGGCGAAAGATCGCGGCGGGGTAACGGATGGGCGCGCCGTGATAGCTTCAAGTTTGTCGGTCACTCGCTTCAGCTCCAGGCCCATATGCTGTTTGGTATCCTCCAACGCGAGCTTCAGATCCCGGATCAAGGTTTGCTGCTCCTCGGACGCCGCTTTTAGGTCTCGGATAGTCTCCTGTTGGGTGCGAATGACGTCGCCCTGCCCTTGGATCATTTGCTTGAGCCCCGCGAACTCAGCGCGGCAATCGCCCAGAAGCTCCGAGACGTGCTGGAGCGTCGCGCCTCCGTCGCCACCGTCGCTGCCTCCATTTCGCGAGTCGGTCGCGCAGTCGCCCTCCTTCGCCAGCGTCGATTTCGCAGTCGTTCGTGTCGTATACCTGCTGCTTCTGCCCGATTCATTCCCCGAATCGTCGATTTTCCGCTTCACGACCCGGCGCCGCGTCGGCGTCAGGCTACCCCGCAGCCCCACCACGGTCCCCGCATTTGCGGCCAAGCTCATCTTGCGAACTGGCCCACAACAACACACTCCTTTCGAATTGAGATAACTTAGCAATAGAAGCCTTTGAGATAGCAATAGAAGCCTTTTCGATGGATGCATGGCGGGGCAGGTGCGACTGCCACTTTCATCTGTTTATAATAGAGTAGCATGGTTGAGTGCAGCCTGTCCTCAGTGAATTCTCATCCATTGCCTGATGCCGGCTCTGTGGAGCCAATCGTCCGACACAAAATCAAGTCCGTAACTGTCGTGGACTGTGCCTATCGGTCTTCACTCGACTGATGGAGACGTAAATAACGTCACCAAATGAAGGTCTCACAGACTGCCCCTGAGTATCGACTATATGTCACGAGGTAGCCAGCTTCTCGAGAGCATCCCTACTTTCTTCTCTGCAATGCAATCAATTTGTTCGTTTCTAGCTCCCTTCTGGCTGAAGGAGCCCCTTGCGCCCTACAGTGAGTCTGTCAGTGACAACTTGCTATCGGTAGCCATGCAGTCTTCAACTCCAACCCTATCGTCCCCATTGGCTATGATGATGCCAAATTCAAGGTCTCTTACACCATCTCCTGTCCCTACGTCGTCCTCTACGTCGTCCTCCAGCCCTACTCTGTCACCAGTTCAATATCACGAACCGCCGGATGAGTTCGTACAGGACCGTGTCACGTACACGAAACGCTCGGCAATTGCAAAGAAAGGACTTCGTCTTGGTACATCACACATCTGGAAGTATGGCCTCCAATACATTCGAGCTAGCGATCAGAAAGAGGTGTATTATTGCCACGAATGTGCTATTGGAAAGTGCAAGCAAGAATTGTTTGTGATCAATGGCACTTCAAGAGTCAGAAACCACCTGGAGCAGAAGCACCAGATTGATCCCCAGAGTGGCATCAAGAGGAAGGGTTCAGTACGGAAGTCTGTACTGGAGCAGCAGAAGAGCGCGGCTGCTACGAATGCCTTCTTCTGGAAAGACTCAGTTGAGAAGCTCAAAGAGCGTCTAATTCGTTGGCTTGTGTACTGCCATATTGCTTTCTTTCAACTAGAAAACCAGTATTTCCGAGATCTACTCTTCTTTTTGAATCCGGCACTTCTCAACCGCCTTCCAAAGGCAGCGAAAACTATTCGAAGTTGGGTTATGGACGCCTTTCTGTCGAAGAAGCAACGGCTCAGGGAGGACCTCCAACGCTCCCGGAGTAGAATCTCCATCTCCTTTGATCTCTGGACTTCGCCAAACCCTTACTCAGTTCTAGGTGTCGTCGCCATGTGGATTGATACTGCCGGCAAGCGGCGGACTACCGTTTTGGGCATACGACGCGTGTACGGCGAACATACTGGTGAACATCTTGGATTACTTGTCCTTGAATTGCTAAAGGAATATGACATTGGCGGAGATCAGGTTGGATACTTCATGCTGGACAATGCCTCGTCAAATGACCACGCCGTCGAATTCATACGTAAGGAGCTCTGCCCATGGATGGACTCGAAACAACGTCGCCATCGCCGACTTCGCTGCTTGGGCCACATTATCAATCTCTGCTGCCAGGCGTTCCTGATGGGTCGCAACAGTGAGAAGTATCTGGCAAAGCTTGAAAAGCATTATCAACGCGGAGACTATGCGAAGGTGGAAGAGCTCTGGAAAAGGTTTGGATGTTTAGGCCGGCTTCACAACCTCGTACGATACATCAACAGGAACAGGCTTACTCCACAACGCCGTGAGGAGTTCGCTGCAATCATTATCGGCGGAGATCTCTCTGAATTCGATGGGCTCGAGCTTATTCAGAACAACTCGACACGCTGGAACTCATGGTTTCGTTCAATTACCCGTGCGTTGAATGTTCGGGAACGTTTAGAAATCTTCTCGGCTCGCCATATACCCGGGAAAGGCTCTCAAGGAATTGTGAATTTTAAACTTGATGGACAGCACTGGTTCGAGCTTGAAAAGGTTGAACTCGCTCTAAAAGACTTCTACGCCGCAACTCTCCTTTCTGAGGGAAAGAAGACATCACTGGCGGACTGGTTTTCAACTCTGGATTGCCTTCTTCGAGAGATAAGCGAGACGAAGGATCACTACCACGACATCCACACTGAGGACGATAATAACTTTACATGGACGTACCTTCAAAGCTGCGCAGATGCTGCATGGTCAAAATGCGCCCAGTACTACAGCAACCAGCAGCTGAACTGGCAGAATCGATTCCCTGAAGACACTGACCTTCCACCAGCGTACTACGCTGCTCAAATTCTCGATCCATATCGGAAGTGGGCCTGGTTTAGGCAAGAGTGGGTTCTCGGCGGTGACGAAGAGAAGAAGAGGTGGTTCGACAACGCACAATCAGCGGTGAAGCATCTCTGGGAGACGGAGTATAGGGGAATGTACACTGTTGAGACGCTATCGCCACCGGCCAGGAAGGAGAGAGACCCTGACCCAGCGTTTGATCGCCAGCGGGAACATAAGCGTATTCGAATAGACGCTCCGGTCTCAACAACTGATTTGTATGAGCAGTATATTTCTACCGACCGGCTCCATGACGACGAGGCAGGTTATGATGACGCCATTGCGTACTGGCTATCCCGTTATGACTCACAAAGAGATCTCGCTCGCTTCGCACTGGATCTCTTTGCGATCTCACCTATGTCGGATGAGTGCGAACGCCTTTTTAGTAGCGCGAAGCTTACGATAGTTGATCGACGGGGTAAGCTGAAGGCAGATATCATAGAGGCTTGTGAGTGTCTCCGGGCCTGGTACGGAAAGCCCCAGGTTGAGGATAACAGTGACAGCGAGGATAATAACAGTGACAACGAATGGCTTGATAGCTAGTTACTAGCTAAATACAAGTCCCCCTTCCTTCCATTACTTCAGCCTCATTCTTGGCGGTCTTCTTGGTCGGACCGGTCTGGTCAGACCGGTTATTATGTAATCACCTGGTCTGGTCTGGTCCAGGTGTCCAGACCAGACCAGACCAGACCATTCCGATCACTGCCGCATGACAGTGTGCCCCGAAGAGAACCGACGGGGATGCCGGCTTAACGCCTCTTGACGAGACATCCGGAACCCAACCTTCGTCGCCAGAGAAACTGCGGCAACTTCATGCCACAGGTGTCCCTGAGCGATCGCCGGGCAGCAGTCGGTCGCGCAAACGAGAGTATAGTTGGCTAATTGGCTTCATCGTGGAGATCAGTGCTGCCTTTTTCGCCGATTGCGAATCGACGCAGGTACAAGTCAAGATAAAAATACTCTGAAGCAGTGATGTAATTAATCCCGGCGATTAATTAGCGATTCAATGAATCTGAATCTGAGGTTGGATTATTTATCTGAATCGTAGCTCTGCAGGATTAATTAAGTTTCAGTGATTAATTAAAGTGGATACAGCGGACTTGCTACTAATTCATTGGCTCCGTTTGGCACATTTGCTTGGCCGTTGCCACACGGAGAGACGGAGGTAGCACGTCGGCATAGAGTGTTGATCCAATCTGTACCCGTAACCTAGATTAAAGGATGCCAACAGCAGCTTTCCTTCAATTCTGCAATGAGGTGCTGAAGCACCGAGCCACGTCGCCGCTCTCAAATATCATGGTTTCTGCGGATCAGTCGTGTGCCCTTGCCGAGGATCTCGACAGTCGGGCCGGGACCAAGAGGCCTCGTGAGGACTTCGGCGTCGCTGGAGAACCTGCACCGTCCTCCGAGGCCTCTGATACTGCAGCATCAAGGAAGCGCTTTCGCACCCCAACAGCAATCGATGTCTGGGCTGAAAGCCGACAGCCAGCGAAAAGCGAACCAGAGCGGAACCGGCACGGCCAAAGAATATGGTATTGCAAACGGTGTGCCTACACTCAAACAGCCCACAACAGAGTTCGCGATCACCTCCGGGACAAACACTGCATACGAATTTCCGAAACAAGGACCGCAAAAATGATTGGTCAACAAAACGCAATCGACAGGCTATTTGAGCAACAAGCTGCGAGACAGGAAGGGCATGATATTGAGCAGGAGCATCATCTTCTTGCGGCGGTGGATGACGAGTTGTACAACCAAGCCCTGGTCAACCTTTTGACGGCTCATAGCCTGCCACACAGCCTGGTCGAGTGGCCTGAGTGGTACGCCATGCTCCACACAGTCAACTACATGGCCCCAGGAGTCGTTACGCAAAGTCGGGGCCAAGTTCCCAAGCTGCTGGAAGCCAGCTTTATCACGCATCGCGAGAAACTGAGATCAAAGTTAAAGTCCTCACTTACACAGGTGCACTTCAGCATTGACATCTGGTCCTCTCCCAACCACCACAGCCTCCTCGGGATCGTGGCCCACTTCATTGATCGGGAGTGCCGGCAGTTGCGCAAGGCCTTGCTTGCGCTCCGGGAGCTTGAGGGCGCGCATAGCGGGGAAGCAATTGCAGAGACCTTCCTCACGGTCATTGATTCTTATGGACTGCATGGCCAGGTTGGGTACTTTACGCTTGACAACGCTTATAACAACGACACAATGCTGCCAGGGTTGAAAGCCACTCCACTCAATCCACTGATTGCCTGAGTGGAGTGGGTAGATTATAATCCACTGAGTATCTCGATATAGTGGATCCACTGGGGGCCGTCGTGGATTATAGTGGATTAACGTAGATTGGGTGGATTAGCAAATGCCCCTATTCGGAACGGTGAGGGGATTCCCTTGCACAACGTCATGTTCCAACATCCAAGAGAGACCTAATATTTCCCGTTGGCTTCCAACTCTTCATAAACGTTCGCCACAGGAGTGAGCCACTTTGTTGCCCACCCCTCAAGCTGCTGATCCGACATCTGAGCCAGTTCGACATCGGTCCTTTCCTCGATTACCGAGATGAACAAGGGATCTAAATCATGAATAATACCCGCCCGCAGCCATGATCGTAATACCTGGCACATTCCGACGATCTGGGCTTCAAGTTGGTGGCGCAGAGGGCTCACCATCCGACCCGCTGCAGAGAAAAGGCGCTCACATTCGGCCGACATGGGCTGTATCGTGAGAAAATCAAGCGCCATTCGCGACAGGTTTGGATACTTGAATCGCCTGTCGTGCCAGTAGGTAAGAGGGTCATCCACGGAACTGTCGCCAGTTTCACAGTGCGTTATCCAATGGAGGTATTCATCCTCGCCTGGCGTGAGGCCATCGCGACCTGTGTCCGGCGCTGTGTAGCGGTTGCGTCTAAGGTAATCTTGGAACGGATTATCGGAAGACTTGCGGTGCTTGAAAGCCGGCTCGGCTGCTGATGGCTCTTCTGACTCCTCTCCAGGTAAAGTATCCCCCCGATACTCAAATCGCCAAACGTCGTGAACGATCTTTTTCGCCTCGTCAACCCACTCAGGGCGGTCCGCCCAGTTGCGCTCAAACCATTTCCACCGGTACGCTGGATGGAGTGCAAGGCCCGTGTAGTAGATGGGCGTGTCGCTCAATGTCTCGTAAAACTCATTCAACTTCTGCCAGCCCAAATTTATGTTGATCCTGAAGTGTTCGGGGTCAGGGAATTCTTTAGCGATCTCCTTAAATCGTTCGAGCTGCTCGAGAAGGAATTCGAAGCCTTGAACAACGTCCCATATGTTACCATATGACCCAGTCCACCCACGCTTCCGCTTGCGGATTTGGCCGTCTCCTTCGAGCATTTTGATCGTGGCCTCGTAGTAGCCGAGGATCTCTGCGAACAATTCGATGACCTCCCAGTCCTTGTCGGATAGCTGGTTCTCTGGCTGACATATAAAGGGCAACGTGAGTGATTTCCTACAGCCGCCCCTTTTGCTCTTGTTTTGTTGCTCAAACTCTATCCGGTGATGGGCAATGAGCCGCTCGATGTAGTCGCGAAGCAATAGAGCTCGTCGTATCATATATAACTGTGAGAGCCATCTGGTATCGTTGTCCAAAATGACGTCCAGTGGCTTTCTGCCATTCGGTTTGGGGTCAGATAACTTAACCGAAGCCTCTCGTTGAATGCCACGAAGCATGTTCGTCAACAAGTCTGACCTGTGGATGGCCACCACGAGATTGTGCAATTTGCCCGCTGGCCCCTTCTTGCGCCAAATCAAGTGCTCTGCTTCCGTGAGGGGTTCTGCCCCAGATAAGCGCCGCTCGAAAGCATCAGCGTCATGGCCAAATAGGATCGCCTTGGCGGAGAGGTTCAAGATATGCCCAAAGCAGCGTCCTCGCCTGCGCGACCCTACGAATCCGAGCTCTCCGCCAATAATCTCCATGGCGGTGTCATTGTTTTTCGCATTATCGAGCGTGAAGTAGCCAATTTTGTCCTGTATCTGATACGATTCAATCACGTCGAGAATCTCGGCGGCGATATTGGGCCCGGTGTGCCTCGCGCTAACTTCAGGAAGCCCCAGCGTAATCTTACAGGGCTTGTTACATTCGTCCCTAAAGAAGCAGCAGATGCCGTATAAGGCGTGTCGATTTCCAGACCGCCAGCCGTCGAAGGACATATGGATAAGTCCAGGCGCCTTGCGCAAGACTTCCATCACCTGTTGCTTGTGTTGTTCGAACGCGGCGACAATTTTGTCTCGAACCGTTGTGTGGGTCACATTGGCTTTTCGTGCCGACACGGACGGGTTCAAGTAGTCGAAGATGGCTTGTAGCTCTGCCTCTTCGGCAATGGAAAAGGAGTGATTCCTGGCCACGATCCAGTCAATCAGAAGCCTCCGGAAGTGTTCCTTGTCGAACCGTCTGATAAAGTCATTCGCAATTGCCTGTTCGCGCGGATCGTGTAGATCGAGCTTCATAGATTCAGCGAGGGTCCGCTGTCCCGTCGGCCGTTTGCCCCTGCCATTCGCCTTCTTTTCGGCAGATCCTTGCGTCATTCCAGCCGGAGCGCGAATCCCGTGGTCGTTGAACAGATGATTGTACGCGTTGTGAATGCCATCAGCCTCGAAATGGCGTGGATGCGGCTTGTTTTTCTGAATGCACGCTCGGCAAATCCATCTGCGTTCGTTTCCTTTTTGGACGTCGTATCCAAATTGCCAGGCCCAACAACGCGTCTCTCTGGCTCGCTCAGAGAAGGCCCAGCCAGGGAAATGCTTCCAGAGTGTACGCTCGTATTGCCCATCGCTTTCGGTAGGGGTCGTCCGCCGCGAGACAGACGTCGAGGTTGAACTGGCCGGATACGGCGTTGGGCAGGGTGTTGACGCGGGGGCTGACCCGAAGCCGCAGTTGGAGATGTCGATGCAAGAGTCAGGCGAGGCCATGGCGGAACAACCTCTCTATCGCCTCATTATCGCAGAGCATGATGCAGTGTGGTGCGTCAACAACAGGTCGTCAGGAAACCGCGAATCGCGGATCGCGCGCATCGAACGCGGCCAGCTAGGAATAGTACACCCTTATCTTCCCGGTGCTGCAAGTACTTCCTTTCCACCTAATTTGTGTGGGCAAGCCGTGTAGCGAGTGTCATATTGCAGGGGGGCCAAGATAAGCCTCAACCAGCCATCAAATCACGAACTTGACACGAGTATTGTCGCTTGCGTGCCATTTCGCGCCATATTGAGATATTGAGGGGTATGAGCGCGTTTTCCGAATGTATTTGCCATAGGCAGCTTGGTGTACAAGCATTGTATCATTATCCGAAGCAACGGGCTGTGGAGCTAAGTGCATGCTTCAAATATAGTTTGGCAACGGCGAAGAGTATGAACCATTCATGGCTTTCTTGCCAACCTAGCACTCATTAAGCAAGGCCTCAAGTACGCCCCCGGAGAGTTGCAGTATCCCAATTAGAAAGTCTGTGAAATTCGAGTGTGATCTCGTTGCTGGCATACTTCTTCATTGAATGTGCTGTTGCTGTATTCCATTGAATGTGCGGTTCAGACTGGCGTTTTGGCTTAGGGTAGCGACATTGCTGAAATAGACGGCACCTCAATCTCTGTTAGAGGCGTACTGCCAAAATTTATAGGATGCCTTAACAGCCCCACTTTCAATCCACCTAATCCACCCAGTCCACCCACGGCCTCCTCGAGTGCAGTCGGTGGATTAGCCAATCCACTGAGATTTTGCCAGTGGAGTGGACGGTGGAATCCACGAGTGGATCCACTACGTGGATCGGGTGGAGTGGCTTTCAACCCTGAATGCTGCAAGCCATTGCGAAGGCCTGCGACTTCGACACCGCTCATCGCCGACTCCGCTGTAACGGACACATCATTAATCTAGCTGTGCAGGCGTTCTTGTTTGGCAGGAATAAGGATGCCTCCGATGAAGCATTGCGCCAGGTGTCACAGCTACCCAAGGACGAACAGGAGGGTGTTGCTGACAGGCGAGACACGGCAACTGCACGGCGGCGCCATGGCGCACTTGGGATGCTTCACAACCTTGTGGTATGGGTACGCTCATCTGGCCAGCGCTATCAAGCGTTTTCCAAAGCTGCCGGTCGCATGATTCCCCAGGACAACTCCACCAGATGGAACTCCTGGTATCTGATGATTCACGTTGCGATAAAAGCCCGCAAAGAAGTGAACAGCTTTATCGATGACCACTACACGGAAGGCGACATCAGCCTCGATTATCTCCACCCCGAGCACTGGCAGGAGCTTCAGGAGATCCACGACTTTCTGCAGCCATTCCACGAGATCACCAAAGACACCCAATGGGACAATTCATCTCTAGATGAGGTGATTTGCTCTATGGATTTTCTTATCACGCATTACAAGGCCTCCACAGAGAAGTTTCGACACAGCCTTACCATGACTGATCGCATCATGACCAGTTGGTACAAGTTCGACGACTATTACAGGCGCACAGATGACTCCCCAGTCTACGCCGCTGCAATCTTGCTTCATCCGAGCCTCCGACGAGCACATCTGCATGAGGCGTGGAAAGATCAGTCACAGTATATCGGCCCAGCAGTGGAGGCCGTTCGCAAGTTGTGGGAAGATTACAAGCCGCGGCAAGTGCCGACAATTAACGAGGACCTTTCTGCATACGAGGCGTACAAACAGCGTATCTATCAACCGCCGTCTTCCCATGACGAATTCAATCGATTTATAGATGGCCCAACATTGCCCATTGGCTCGTCATCTGCTCTTTCTTGGTGGCTTGAGCCAACCCAAGCAACTTCATTTCCAAACCTGTACCGCCTTGCTGTCAACATTTTCTCGATACCAGCAATGTCTGCCGAGGCGGAACGAGTGTTTAGCGGAGCGCGCCGGACGATAACCTGGGACAGAAGTCGGTTGTCCGTGAAAACTATAGAGCAAACAGAGTGCTTAAAGCACTGGATGAAGAGTGGCTTGCTGGACCGCGCCTTCATGTCCCCTGACACAACTGAGGTGTATCGGGACAGAGGTGGTCGAAGAGTCCTCAACGACCCAGCCCAGGAAGCAGCAATACCACTGTGAACAGGCAAAGAAGCGTACGACAGCCCAAAGTTAATTAATCGCTGAATCATTAATTAATCATTGAATCCTACTCCCGATTCAGTAATTAATCTGAATCCTTGGCCCGATTCAGATTAATTGATTAATTACATGCCTGGCCGGAAGACAGGGTGGTTCCACACAGGGCTGCCGGGGTATTTCTTCATCAAAATAACCGAATCCTGCAACACAACCTCGCGCATATAGAAAAGAAGGTTTGTCGAGCCCATCGCCGCCAAGTCGTTCTCCTGCTCGGTTCCCGGGCCGAAACGGCCGCGCCAACGGTCCAGCTCAGGCCAGATCATCGAAAGGAGGACCTCCGGAGGCGTCACACCGGCACGGCGTATCTCGAAGCATCCGATCTGCGGCCGGTGGCCGGCCATCGTGCGCATGAACTTGTGAGGCAGCGAGTTCAAATAGCAGCCGACCATCTGCTCTTGATTCCAACGACCAGCCCGGCGGATCTGATCCTCACTGATTCCCTTCAGTTCCGCCGTCCTCGCCCCCGAGCTACGGCCGACGTGTGTCTTCTTCTGCGACGTGACCCCAGCGTAAGCGAAAGCTTTGACAACCCAGTCGCGCTGTGAGTTGTACGAGAAGGCCGCCGTTCGGTCAGTGCCGTTACCCTTGATCAGGCGGATATCGTACCACGCGGAGCGCCGGCTGAAATCGGGAAATGGCTCACTACCGAGATCCCAACGACACAGGAGGTAAAACGAGAGGCCACCCAAGATGCAGATAAGCGGGTTCCTATTCCGATACGCACCGGCAGTCTCGAGGCGCCCGTGCTGGTTCTGCTTGCCGGCTCGCGTCGTGAAGATGAGCGGCATGCAGCGGGTCGAACCCTCACCAGCAAACTCGAACGTGAAGAGGTCTGAGATCTCCGCGACCCGACGATCGCCGCCGCGGGTGAGGAGATAATGGCCGAAGAGGAGATCCACGAGGGTCCGAAAATGGCACTCAGTCGATGTCGCGCTGTGGACCCAGAGCTCATGGCATACACGCTCAAATTCGGACTCCGAGTAGCCATCGAGAAGCGTATCGCGGCCTTTATCGGCATAATTCTCCTTGTCCCGCTGGGCATCCCGACGTTGTAGGGACTTGAGGTACTCTCGTACGTTGTCTTCGCGAGGCGACGGGTGCGTATTCATTCCAAGGGCCTTTTGTGTCCGGTAAAGATCCGTAATTGCGGTAACATATGTTCGGGGTGCCGGCGGCGGCTTTGCGACTCCGTACCCTCAAGGGCCGGCCTGCTACCTCGTCGACGAGGAAGAGGAGAAGCTTCTCCTCCGTAACCGTAGCGCCGTCGCTGTACTGTTTGCGTTGGCAAAATTGATCGAACTCCTCTTGTTTCGGCCCGTACGCCGAGGTCGTAGTTTTTGGTCGGGACTGGTGGATCGTCGAGAGAATCGTCTGAGCGTTAGCACGCAGCTCCGCTTCGTTCATCGCGCTCTGTCGCATGCGCTGGGCAACTCGCATGGTGGTCGGCTTTGCACGCCCCTCTGGCCCAGCCCCTGGCCATGCCCCTTTTGGTGCCCCTGCGAGCCTCGCCTTTCGCCCCGCTTTCACCTTCGCCTTCCGTGGGTTTGACGTCCGGGCCATGTCTCGTGGTGGTTCGTGAGGAGAGCGAGTGAAACAGCCCTACGACACGGCCGGGTCAGAGACGGGGTGATGCGCGCGGCTGCGGGCCACGGATTCTGTCCCCAGCGACAGCGCCATCCGCGCCGTCCAGCTGGCCAGTCGCCCAAAATGCTCGGGGCAGGGCGCTGAAGCGACCATGAATAGCGGCGTCCACATGGAATCAGCGACGCAATCAGCGGGGGGTAGCGATATCTGCGAATATCCACGGCCGCCGGCGTGACGAGGGGGCCCGATATCCGCAGATACGATTGGCCAGCAGCGCTCGCTGATTCTCAGCTCGCCCCACCCGCCGGATCAGCGGCGCTCAGCGGGCCCTCGGATACCATGGTATTGGGCTGACCCCAAACCATACCAAGTCTTGGCGGTACATACCATACCAATACCAACTTATACCATACCATGCCGATCGGAGTCTCCGCCCACAGATCGAGTGCGAGAGGGTTTCATATCCCTGGTTTTCTCGTGGTTGCCTCTGATCGTCGTCGTCAAAAATCCGGAACGGCGGATTTTTTCCAATCGGACTTGCTATCACTGGCGTTGTACAAGGGCTGCGGCGAGGCTCACACGTCACGTCGTTGGTATATCGTGAGAGAGATGGCACAGTGATCTCCTTGTTGATATGCTCCTGGCTCTCTAAAGGGTCCATCAGATCATGCATGTAGTCAGCCTAGCACATCCGCTTCCCGAGTAGGGTTGAACTCTTCGTACGTTCAATTACATCGCACCCCATCGAAACGCACGAGAGCTAGCGCAAGTGACAGCGGAGAATAATGTTGGTGGACCACCGGTTGAGCGAGAGAATGACGAAGGTCCATTTAAAATAAAGCTTGTTGTGATTGAGCCGGGTTCACCTCCACCGGGTGGCCACCCGGTGAGAGGCTAACTTGGGGAAAGATGGCTGATTGATCCTTCACGTTTTACGACGTCTACAGTACCATGCAGTACCGAGAAGCATGAGCCCAGAGGTCACAATCGCAATGGGGCAGGCGACAGCTCAACTTTGCCCGCGTCTCCAGTGCTCCGTCCAGTTCCGGCAAGGCGTCTCTGGCAAGGCGTCCAACAGCCGTGCATGCCACAAGAGAATCCAGTCAGCAAACCGCATCTGGATACCAGAACGCCAAAACGTCACATGAAAGGCGGCTGACCCTGGAACATGCAAAAAATTAAAGATCTACCTATGGGTTATCATTTGTGTCGGGACATGCCGGGTACAATTATGCACAGGCCTGTCCACTACTAGCATCATGGAAGATCATATTACAGGTACTAATGTAACACAGCGGCAATAGTTCCGCCAAATATCGTAGACGGATTCTTCATGCCTGTCCCTCGCTGCAATGTAACCACACATTGGCGGCCACTGATTGCGGCAGGCGTGAAGCAGCTACAAATCGCACGGCAACAGGTATTCCCGGTGAGTATGACTAACACTCGCAATCCTTTCATGCAAGGGGTAAGTGACCAACCTCATTTCTGCTGGTTCTGTTGAATATAATGGAACTCATCCCCTGGATTCGCTCACAGCGTTCTACCGTTTCGTTATGCCTTGCACGCTCCTTCCCAGCAGATGTACCCCACAATCGGCGTGTCATTTAGTACATAACACTGCTCAATACGAAGGCGATAAACCAGTCGCAGCACCAAACCACAGTCCCCGATGCTTGTCGATACAGCCCACAATAATCTAGTGGCGTTCTACGACGTCCTTCGATCAAGCACACGAATACTTGCTCTCTGCGGTTCTGGCTTGTCCGCCGCGTCCGGCCTCCCAACCTCCAGTAGCCTCGGCGGTTTCTGGCGGGGCTACCGAATTGCTAATCTGGTCACCAAGCGGGCTTTCGAGATGGACCCGGGTGTTGTTTGGCTCTACTTTGGCTATAAGCGCCACAAATGCCTTCAGGCGGATCCCAACGCGGCGCATTGGGCGTTAGCAGCATTGGCCAAGGCAAACGAGAACTTCTTCTGCCTAACACAGAATGTCGACAGTGAGTCAGCCCTGCTATCCGCCTGCTCGGTCCAGCTTGGACAATTGTCGCCGTAGATGCATCATACTGATCAATGGTCGCTGTCTCGGCTTAAGACCTCTCATCACGAGCAGGCCATCCTCCGGAGCAACTTTGTAGGTTGCATGGCTCCATGTTCGATATCAAGTGTTCTAAGGATGGGTGCGACTGGCTCCAGCGAAATAACTACGACGACCCCTTCTGCCCTGCGCTATCACCCGCATCTGAGGACTGTCCACCAGGTGAGAATCTGCGGCTGCTGGACCCTTATCATCGCGTCAAGAACATTCCCGTCGCGGACTTACCAAAGTGCCCCAAGTGCACAGCCGGCATACAGCGGCCGGCGGTAGTGTGGTACGGAGAAGATCTGGACAAAACTGTGCTCGAGGGCGTTGATGATTGGATGAACAAAGGGAATGCGGTACGTCTGTAGCCCCCTGGCTTCTGCCTCTCACACATGTTGATCAAGATTGATCTTCTGACCGACAATCCAGGACCTCGTGCTTGTCATCGGCACGTCCGCTGCCACGTGGCCCGCGGCAAGCTACATTATGAAGGCGAAGCGGCTCGGCGCGCGACTCGTTGTCATAAAGCCAGACGCTGAGACCCAAGCAGTGCTGCAGAAGCTTGAGCCTGGGGACTTTGCGTTCGGGCGGGATGTTGCCGAGTGTCTACCTGTGTTGCTCGAGCCTGTGATTGGGGCATTTCATGGCAACGGAGAGTTGCGGAAAGAATAGCTGTTCGCCAGACTTTATTCCATGTCAAGCAATGTGCCATAGCCGCAGTCTTAAACGGAATTACGAGGTTAAGTGGCAGTTGCGTTGTCTTGCGAATACGCTATCGCGAGAAGTCAGCAGAGGGGTTCCTCCGGCGAGGTTTGCGCCTGGAAGGGTCCCAATGGCTTCAGGGACCATACTGGATTCCATTGCGATGAGCGATTAATTTGGCTCACCGTGCCTTCACACTTCGTGGATATTGAGAGCGTGGGTGTCCGACTTAGCGACGCCAGATTGGTTTGTGAGCCACGTCTGAGTTTCATGCTTAACTGGACACGACCGTGGGGATCGCCAATTCGCTGATGGAGTGAATTTGATAGCCACGTATCATATTGTGCCTCCGCCAATTTGGGGTTCCTGGGTAGAGCATTAGATTGGCCGCTGTCGCTCATGGTGCAAGTTTTCCCCAGCGGTATGGCAGCTTTGGTCTATTAAGGGACAACGTTTCCGAACCGGTCATCGCCTGAACCTCGCAAACAAGAAGCGAGATGTTTGCGTTTGCCTATGCTCAATGTATCGCCCAGGTCCTTCTCCAAAAGTATGGACTGTGTGAATAAGGGTAGTCCGCCAAGTGTCTGCGTGTTGGAGCCGTCCGTGAACGTATTCAGACTAGTTTGCGTCGCTCTGGCTAGCAATTCCAAATTCTTGGCGCTCCTTCTTTGTGGGGATCTGCGTTACTCCCCGTATGACTTGCTCTTGCGGCTTGTGTAAGTACTTACTAGTGTCCTCGTACAGTACTTACTGTCTGTGATGGTCCTATTTCGCCAATGAGGAACCAAATAAAGGGGTTTGTCTCGTGCATCCGACGGGACATGACTCAGGGACCCACCATAGCTGCTATGGATACCTGGCAAGCGTTCCAATAGCCGGCCAGCCGTATATGCATGTCGACCATACGCGTCCGTTTCGCCCTTGTGCAATGCAGCTCGGGTATCACCGTGGAAACCTGGAAGGGGCCACTCATCGCGTAGAGTTTGTTGCTTCGTGTCATGTAGTACGGGCCATATCTCCCGGCAAAGACCGGAATGCCACCACCTACGTAGTCCGAGGACCTTCCCTGCCTGGAACGACGAGCACTCCTGGTCATGTCGCCATCGGTCCCTGTCGAATGCTAAGCGTAACTGGGACCGAGGATATCGACCTTCTTGAATATCAAGGTGACTAGATCGATTGGGTGTTTCAATACATGGTGTCAATATCAGGGTTACCAAGCTGCTCATTCACGTAGATCAGTACATGCTGTCAAACTGCGAATAGCGAGCGACGGGGGTCCGGAACTGGCGGGGCCGGCGCAGCCGGATCCACGTCAATGGGCCTGGCCCGTGACACGTTCCTGATCACAGGGGACCTTGCGTCCGGTTGTCAGCCACCTACGCGTCCGTGACATGCCTTGTCTCAGGCGTATGTGATAGTTAGGGACGTTTCATGGCTCAGTGGCTGACATCTTCGGGAGGCGGCTGGCTTGCAGCGGATGGCTGGAGGACAATGTACAGTAGTATACCACTCCATGCCGGTCAGCGTGCGATGCGCCTCTCGCTGCACCTTGATCCTACAGGCCTCACAGTCTAAGACAGCACGTGGCCCAGACTCCTCAAGCAGTTGGGGTGGCGTCCGCAGTCTTCCTGTGTCGTGCCTATTGTCTTTGCTCTGGCATCCCAGTAGCGCTTACAGAGCCCTCCGCACAATGCAGCTTCCTGTGCCCACTGGTGGGCAATTAGTGGTACCGATCTCGCTTGTATTGCGCTATGGCCTCGGCGGGAGCTCGTTGTGTTGCATTTTGGGCGCTCACCAAAGTACTGTACATGAACCCCTGTCTGAGGGAATCCCACCGAACACACAGAATCAAGCAATGGAATCAACAGCTCTGGCCTATCAGTGACCACATTGAGCTCCTCGGGACTGTAATTAGTGAATCCAACACGTATTCAACAGTATCATGTACCAGTTTGGAGCTGCAGCTGTTCGGCAACACAGCCCATGCAGGTTGAAGGCCCGACCTTCGTGCTGACCGTAGTCGAGTCATCTTGCGAGTAAGGTACTACATTCCTGCAACAACTTCAAGCATATTTCCTTCGCCAGCTGTCCAAGTCCATCTAGACGCGCATCCATGGATCCCCGGTCTTTTTCCAGACCTTTTGTCGAGTTGCGCACCATATGTGCAATCTTCATTCCGGGAGAGAGTAATCCGAAGTTATTTGTCTGCGGGATTGCCACCACCGCCAATATTGATGTCGGCACAGTTCTCGTACAACTCGCATGGCGTGACCTGGCAGCCCTGCCACTTCCAGCGGAGGACCCTGCGGCCGGAGACGTTGCCCGGGATGTTGACCGTCATCGGGCCGACCTTGCCTGGTGCAGCACAGTCCGACTTCGAGGTAACAGGCTTGGCAATGTTTGCGTCGCTAAGGTCCGGTCTGAGGATGTACACGTCACACGGGCCGACGTGCGGCGCCATGATGGTGAGGCCGAGCGTGACTTGCCGGCCGACGGTCGTCACTTTTCCCGCCGGTTCGCCGCGGCAGATCTGGCCACCGACGTTAGGCGACTTGAGGTCGTCAACTCTGAAGCTCGCCTTCTCGCAGCCGCGGCAGAAAGGCTTCGACATAAAGCCATGACCAGACACGCCAGCGGCAGCAAACGCCGCGAGAGTGATAAAGAAAAGATTACAGGAGCCCATCGTGTTGACGGCGGAGTCGGAACGGCAAGCAACGTAAAGCGGTTAAAGAGCCACGCCGAGAGAATAGACTCGACTGCTAGCGGCTGTAGTAGCGGATTGCTAATTGACTGGGGAATTGGGGTTGTTACCCAGAGGGCTGCCTGGCAGTGAAGGCATTTATGTTTGCTCGGCCATTAAAATGCTGCCGGTGCCTGAGGACTTGAACTAGGGAATGGTAGCAAATCTGCACTGTTAGGCATGGCATCTACCCTCTATTTGCCGCTCTGGAGGAGTCTGGCACGGCGCAGAGCTCAGATGACGCGGCTTTGAACCAGACTTGGTCTCAATACCGTCTCACATTCGTTTCGCCGCTACGGGATGGGAGCCTAAACTAGTTTCTTGCGTCTTGCTAGCTACAAAACGGTACGTGCATCGCAGCTAACGTGTTATGAGTGTGGAGTATGGTTCTGGAGCAGACCCTGAAGCGATATGTTGGCTGCTCGCTTTCTTCAACAGGGTCGAAGAGCCCCGAATTGTACTTGGTTGCCTCTCACAGTCGCGTGCTGCGGCTCAACCAGGGTCTGGCCATACTACGTTCCAGTCCTTTGCGCGGCGCCGCTGCCGCTGTCCCTTCCAACTGTTTTCGACATTTTGAATGGCAACGGCGCTGGCGTCAACTTGCGGCGTGGCCCAGTGCCGGCGGGAACCAGCCGTGGTCATTGCGCATTGCCATATGCTTTCACGGCGGTCCGTGTTTCATCTCAGAAAGACGAGCTCTGCAGCTCCACGCCGTATGTCTGTTTATAGGCCTTCTGTCACTTAACTGGGCTCACGGCGTCCATTTTTGCCATCAGTCAATTGATGAGAATTATCTGAGGAGAAAGAGCTCCATCAGAAGACAGGCCCACCGCCAGCCTGACAAGAACATTTCGCGCCCCTTTTCGCACCTCCTCTTGACTATGCGAGAACTGCCTCCCACCAAAGCTTTTCACGCTGCATTTGTTGATAATATGTTTCCAAATTGCTAACTTCTCTGCAAGGGACCACTTGGCTTGATGCGTCGAGAAGAAGTTGTTGTGTTCGCCCATTATCTGTGCGGTGCCACCGAAACTGGATTGGTTGTCCCAGGGAGTTCAACGACGCAGTGACTTTCGACCCTCGCGACACGCCTGGCAGTGAGTTCGAAATGACGGGCGACGAAATTGAGGCCCGAGCTAGCAAGAAAAAGGCAAAGTGCAGCAAGGCTAAAGGAAAGAAGAATGCCAGGGGAAAGAAGGCCAAAAGTGGAAAGAAGAGGCCGGGCAAAGCAGCCAAATCGGCGACTACAAGTACAAAGATGGCCAGGATTACATCCTCCTTCGACGCGCCTGGGGTAGCGTAGCTGTTGGAGGAGACTGGTTGCCTCTAGAAGGTTCGATGGCCGTGGCGACATTTGTCAGTTCAGTCTCTATAGGGCGTCGCCGTCCACTCCGCCTGTAGCTAGGCATCATCAGCATCAGTAGATCAACCACTCATTTTTTCCCAGTCCGTGTGTGCGGGCGACATCTACCTTTAGCTACGCATCCTAGGCGCGTGAGTTGGAAAGACGGAGAAAGGGCGTGAAGATACCCAATGCCGACGCAACGCAAGCACGGCTAAACGAAGATGGGGCGCTCGGCAGGTGGATGACCCCATCCACGGCAATACTGGAATTGCAGCCCAGGTTCGAGAGTGGAGGAGCGACAGCGCATGAGCATCTCGATTTTGTTGATTTATATAATGTGACGCATCAGGAAGAAACGAAGCGGGTTCTCTCGTCACTAAAATCTCAGTTCAGTTGTTAAGAATGCAGAGGACCTCGAGCCACTTCAGGGGTAGTTGAGGAAGCCATCAACACGGGTACGGCAGCTTCCGTTTGCCCTGGGAGACTGCACGAATTCTGGCCCCGTTTAAAGGCTGCAACCAGCTAGCGAAAGAGGGTCGCAAGGCTTCGCCATTGGAACTCGACATATGGCGCATAGGGAGGGTTGATGGAACAGGCCCGACATTTCATCTGAGTGGAATAGCGACCACGATCCTTCCTCGAGACACTTCTGGACCAACCAAATGTTGTCATCACATCCCGGCCAAACGCCAACCTTCCTATTGGACTCAAACCTTCAACCTGCGCGTTATGCGCTGCCGTCGCCTCTCCACTTTCCCGATCCCTCCTCACCGTAGGATACCCGTTTGTAGCTGCTCAGCTAGATGTCCATACACTCAGTTGAGCCTGTCCATGAGCATAGATCGGGATGGTGATCTGGTGAGAATCGCCTGGAGGGGAAGCTGGGTCGGTCCAAAACTCGCAGCTCTCTGTGTGAGCAACAGGTCCAACGCAGTCGCCTGCACTGGACCTTAGATCCTGTGCCACGTGTTGAAAAGTTGAATTCGATGCAGTCCCAGTCCAGATTCTCAAATTGCAGCCATAGTCGGACGAGTCATTTGTTATTGTTCCAATGTATGGGTGACTCGCGAAGTTGATCATGTGGGTACAAGCGGGCGTTGGCCGATGTGGTGCGGTATGCGTCGAGACGAAGTCAGCTACCGACTCCCGAAGATAGACGAGCTTGTCCTCGAGCATCTTGTTAGTACATAGCAGCCCCTGTACTAAATGGTCCCTGCTCTGGCTGTTCTTGAGCATCTCTACCTCTCGCTCAAGCCGGGCTATGGGCTGGGCGACTGCAACGAGTATCCTACAGCTGGAGAAGAAAGGAAGAAAAACCAAAAAGCTTGGAAAGGGGGCGAGCTCCTGAGCGGAGCTCTGGAGCTCCTGAGAGTCCTTGGTCGAGATACTCCGGCTCTGTAACCTTCCGGCCATTCCCAACGGGATCCATCCGCAATGCCCATATAGGCAAATTCCATTACGCAGTCTCATTCTGTGAGGACCCGGATTGATTATTGCGACTACCACCGTCCTCAGGATCTTCCCGTCCCCACCTGAATACATCTTGCAATGGCGATAATGGAGGGTCTGATTGACGAGAAAATTGCCCTGATTGGTGTTCCCACGTGTTTGTCAATATCAAGGAGCCGTCATTCTGCGGTCCGAACACATCGGAAGTATTGGGACCCAGGAATCCGTCGTTTAGGCGCAGAGGGGTCTGGCTTTTCGGAACGGCGGGGATTGCCCTTCCTGCTTCGGTGGATTGCTTGGGAGTCGAGCGTTGAAACTTCAATACAAGTTTCTTCGCTAGAACTAAAACCCATATTAGCGAGACGCTTCCGAGGCTGTGGAAAAGCTGCCACGACAGGGGTCACCAACCCGGCATGGACGCCCCTATACTATAGAGTAGAACCTCGAGGTCATTTAACACGAAATTCGCACCCGTCCTAATATCTACGTCTTCCAATGGAGTTTTATCTCCCCGCGCAAGTCGGTACAGAAGACCAGCTCGACATACACTACACAACGGTAAGCAGCGCCTTGATTATGAGAGAGGTTGTTATTCTCACCAACATATTGTTCCTAGCACACTCGTTCCAAAAACAACGGACAATCCTATGCGCTGATAGCGGCGCACCTTCGCGAGACGCAGGTATGCAAGTGGAATGCCGATTAGAATTACGTCAATGCCCGCGCTAATTAGAAGCCATGCTAATGCATCATCCAATTAGCTCGGATGCGAAGAGGTGGACGGGGTATACCTGCAAACTTCCGCAGCAATATCATCCATACATGACTCTTGTATCACGTTGGATGAGAAGTTACTTTGAGCAGGCTGACATGGGAAGATCGTCACGAGCGCCATTGCAATACCCAGACCGCAGATTGCACCTTGAACGAGGTAAATCGAGACGCGGAGATATCGAAAGAATATCTTAGAAACTGCGATACGGATATTAGATATGTCAGGATGCATGATCAATGCCACTTCGTACCCATCTGGAGAATACTGTAGCACATCGAAACCTTTATTGCGGAGCAGGCAAGGTAGTATCCGCATAAAAAGCGTTCGAACTGTTCTCATGCTAGGAACCAAAATTAACCGGGAGGTCGGGGAAGAATTGAACCATACCATCAAGTTCTGATTTCTCGTAGAGGCGTTATCAATATCGAAAATAAGAAAGTTTTGGAGCGCAAGGTGCACTCCAATTTCTCCGACAAGTTGAGGAAAGATAAGCAATACCTATGAACTGTCAGAGTGTTGATCAAGAACCATGGCCCTGCCACATATACTAACACCAGAGATGACCATTAGATAGTCATCGGAACGGAACAGTTTCGCGGTTCTGACTCGTGCCAGAGACCGAAAGACTATAATAAGAACTAAAGAAATACATCAGTAATCCAAAACACTGATAATTGTAGAGTAGTCGTACTGTTGGATAACTTGACCAGGCATGTAACGACTAGCCAGGCAATATCATGACGCAAAAGCTGGTCTTGTTGAGCCGACAAGTTAGACCTGCTGCTCAAACCGTCGACTTGACTGGTGTTTGTTGCCTTGGTAGCCATCACGCCGGCCATTCGAGTTTCTCGGCGAAAGAGACTGCACGGCAGTTTGTGCAGAATTCCAGCTTATTGTCAACGTAAGACGAAAATGCCATGCATGGATGGACGGATGGCGGGATCTTATTTTGGCTGGACCACAGTACAACGCTCGCCGCCATGGGGCTGCTAGTCTGTACTCAGGGTGTTCACCGAGTTCCTAAGTCGTAGCAGAGACGAGGGCTTGCGATCACATTATTGGGTGGAGCACCGAGGACCATGACGTGACTCCCCATGATACTGTATCCATGTAAAAATATAGAAGGCTGTTCGGCTCCAATACCCGCATGGCGCAGCTCTGTCAGTCTGACCGGCAGGTTCGGGGATACGAAATATATGTCAGGGGTCAATCACCAGGTAGACCATGATTGAAGAATGGTTTCAGCAGCGGTGATATTGTGGATAACCCCTTTCGCTTTTGTCAAGACCTAATAGCGTTACTGCATGAACCCCTGAACCTGCGTCCAGGGGTGATTCATGACTTGCATGTACGAAGCGCCATTTCATTTGTCTCAATATTTAACCCGGCCCGCAGGAGTGCAATCCTTGGAGACATTATGACTGGTCAATTTCCTCGCATACTGCGACCAGGATTGCCTGGAGACACAGATGATGATGTTGATAAGCGGCTTGGTGGACACAAACGTTGGCAGAACGGAAAAATCAACCCACCGCCTCAACGTGCCTGAAGTTCCGGACCCGTAGCCATCCAATTTTCCGCTTGCAATACCGAGTCAAGATGTTGACTACCGGCAACATTGGCTATGGGATCCGGCAAGTCCTATCCGTGTGTCTCGGCTGCGGTGACAAGGAAGACGGCGGCGCCACTCGCTCTCGCGATATTGACCGTAGCATCCGACAAGACGAGGTGAAATTGGCGAAGGACGTTAAAATGCTCCTGCTCGGTAGGCGGCCGCCGTTAGTCGCTAGGCAGAGTTCGCCATCGTCCATGAACCCGCTGACATGCACGTTTAGGACCAGGCGAGTCCGGGAAAACAACAATCCTCAAGCAAATGAGGCTAATTTACTCGCCAAGTTTCACTGTTCGCGAGAGGCTCTGGTGGAGACCAGTCATATTCCGCAACATCGTCGAGTCTTTCCGCATCATACAAGTGATTATGTCCGACTTCAAATACCCTTTCGAGACTTCTGATACTGAAGTAGGTTTCTTTGTCCGGACCCTTCGTCGCATTGAGTGCTCGAGCCACACATGGACGACGACTGACGCTCGCACAGAGACACATGACGAACCTTGTCTCATGGCGCGAACTTGGTCCAGATGGCAAATTTCCAGAGGACTTAGTTGAGCCAATCAAGGCTCTGTGGCAAGACGCAGGCGTAAAGGCAGCCCTTTCTAAAGGTTGTGCGTATGCGATGCAGGATAACATGACGTAGTACGCCTTATTAGCACCGCCTGACTAGATGTCAATGTCGCTGACGGCATATAGCTTCATTTCCAACATATCCAGAATATGGGCCGATGGCTACATACCAAACGATTTGGACATACTCTGTGCGCGACTCAAGACAACCAACATTACAGAGTTTTGCTTCGCCCTCGGCCCTTTGACGTATCGCATATTTGATGTGGGTGGCCAAAGGTCAGAGCGAAAGAAATGGATACATTGCTTCGAGAATGTGCAATGCGTGGTATTCATGGTAGCAATATCTGGCTACGACCAGTGTCTGGTCGAGGACATGGACACGGTACGACGGACCAAATCCCGACCGGCTTCGCGTATTAACTGTGGTTCAGAATCAAATGAGCGAGGCGTTGATACTGTTCGAGTACATTGTGAACTCCCGGTGGTTTACCAAGTCAGCGATGATCCTCTTTCTCAACAAGATGGATCTGTTCAAGGCGAAGCTTCCGCAGCGACCAATAACGGAACATGGATTTAATGATTACCGTGGCGCTCCAGCCGATTATAAGGCAGCAGGTAACTTCTTTCTCGAGAAGTTCCGTGCACAGGCCCGAAATCCTGACACAGAGATCTACGGACACTTTACGACTGCGACTGATACAGACCTGGTCAAGATCACAATGGAGTCAGTGCAGGACATGATAATACAGCGAAGCCTGAAGCGTCTTATGCTCTGAGGCTGAGATTCATCTCGGCATGGACCTAATCGCCCTAAGCTGCTGTCGGAGCATAGGTGCGACATGGCACCACGACTGCCTCGGCTTTCGATGGCTTCTAATAGTAGGGTGGCTGCTTGCTTGTCCATGTAGATGAGAACGTTGCTTCGTCTGAATTCTTGTATTCTATCCTTTGGTGCGACCCGGAGACCCATCCGTAGCTGGTGTGTTGAAGTGGGAAATCGTGTTTGGGCTTCACCGAATCACCGTTACTGTCAATATCAAGCCGGTCATTCGCGTAGACCGTTAACAGCACCGCTGCCTCCCATCGGTGGCGATAGCTTCAGGCAACCTGGCTTCTGCCTGCCGTGTCTCAGATGCCTGCCTCGATTATGTCGGTATAAATTACCAACCTCAATTCAGTCATTAGATAGAAAATGGAAGAGTCTTTTGTTGCCCAATCTGCTGGGGACCTTCTGCCCGGTCGTCAGTTAATTAGTCATGCACACGTGAAGTGCGACACCAGGGCCTTCTCAACGGGGTCCTCAGCGACGAGTACTTTAAATCGGTTTGTCTGAAGCTGTTCACACATTAAGTTGCCTTGCAATGATGGTGATATCCTCAACTTTCAAATATGCCTTCAAGAATGGCGGCCTGGGCCTTGTCAGCTCTGAACCGGCCCACACTCTCGATGCTCTGGTCCTGGGCACCGGTCTGGTCTCCACCCTCTGTTCCGATGCCCAACCAATCTCAGTACATGACATCCAAGTCAATGAGCCGCCCTACAGTTGCTACGACTATTGGGTGTACAGCTACATTGGTAGACCGTCCTCGTTCGATCGGATTCTGTCCGAATTAGGTCCTTGCATCCAATCGGACGCGGTCCACGCACAGTTGTGGCTAAGTGACAACCCCTCCCAGCCCCAAACCACTAGTCGCTCTCGACCTGGACCCACACGAGCTCCTGAGCTCCGCTCAGAAGCTCTCGCCCCTTTCCTGGATTTTCTCTTTTTCTTCCTTTCTTCTCCAGCTTTAGGATACTCGTTGCAGTCGCTCAGCTAGTTGTCAACACACTCAGTTGAGACCGTTACAGGCGTGGAGACAGAGATGAACTCCAACATCGCTTGACGCTGTCGTTATTATGACCACTCGCACTGGTTGGCGCTCTCCACCGCCCTCTCCGCATGACCATGACACAACCGTTTGTCGTCTCACTCCAACCGCATCGTACCATACCGGATACCGGTACGACAATACCGCCGGAGTGGCGAGGGCTTCCTACGCCCCGTATTTGTAGCGGGTGTCAAGATACCAGTATAAGGCGTAGACGTCGCCACTGCGAGTTCTCTTACTCGTGGTACAGGCCTTGTGTAGCGACACTTACATGAAGAGACTCTGGCGAGCGAGACCCGTGTGAACAGCGCCAATGTGGTGTTGGAGAAAGTTACAGCGGGCGTCCACCATTGGCCCAGTTGCATGGAAAGAAATCGCGCAGCGAGTGAGTAGACGCGGTGATAGGTATCTCGGTTGTCAGGAAGATTGAGCAGAATGCCCACGAGGTCGACATCAGCTCGACCACCTGAAACAATACAGCGAGTGGCGTCAAATAATTATGGCCTCCCCAGCTTATCCAGAGGCGCTGTGAAGTATTATGGGACCCTTCTATGCCTTGCCAGGCAGGAGCCGCATGGTTAGAGCGGCTTAAATTGGTGTGAGGCTCATCATTGGAAGGGCTGAGTATTACTGTACATGCACAGTCGTCGGGAGGGGGTGTCATGAGTGCAGATCGCGACAGGGGCTGCCGGATGTTCTCAACGCTCCTGGTTAACCACGGGCCCCAGTGGCAGAAGCTGGGATCGTCCGTTGCGGCGCTAAGCGCAGGAACCGTCGAAGGCCAACTAGCGAAGGCGCATAGCATCTACCATCCTGATCCGCCGGAAGCTAACCTTAAACGATACGTATCCGAGCGACCGAGCCAAATAAATATCCTCAACTTCACAGCGAACAGGCGGAATTCTATGTCCGCACTCGCCGCATAGACACGACCTTTTCGGGTAAGACGTGACCTGTTTCAACAACGGCATGGCATTGAACTGCAATCACTGACATAGGCGGTTCATGGAAGGGAGCGGTCACAGGGTCGATCACCCCGAAGGGAACGATCCATAAGCCACGTGGCTACCATTCCCAGAGAGGCCGAAGGGCCGACGGCAGTGCGCCGCCAATGGAAGGTTTCTAGCGTTGGAGCCTAAATTGCCCACCCACCCGGCGCGTGCTGGCTGTACCTCGCTGCTTCTCATCCCAACGCGCTGCACTTAGAGTTGGGAATGCGGACATATGAATTGAAGTGGAGAGGGTCCCGGCATGTCTCACTATTAATGGAAAGAACTCAGCAGTTCTGTGTTGTCCGAGTGTCTGCACCGGATGCCCTTGTTTTGACGAAAAACAAGCTGCTGGAGAAGTTCCTGACGGAGAGGCACCGTGAGAATCGAGCCAGGACCGAGAGTCTGCGATTGGGGCACCCCATTTCTCGTTGGCTCGCCAGCCTTGCAGCTGCCAAGGTCCGTTGTGGCAGTGTTCGGAGTGATATCCAGAACCAGTTGGGCCAAAATGCGACAACAAATGGCTGACGGCGACCGTAGCCCTCCGAAATGCTCGCGTGTCAAAAGTAACCGCTGCCAAAGCTGGTGGGCCGCGGATCATTCTCGTTAAGAGAAGGGTGGCGCCATGCTCCAATCAAGATTGGTAGGACAATCCGTGTGGCTTGTGACGACGCGTTTGTTTCTTTGGTCAACATACGAGATGTGGCAGGTAGGTCCGCTTCTGCGTTGAGTCGGTAGCTATCAGCCAGTTCCGTCGGTTTGGTCTCTGTATCGACCGTCGGACAAATTCGAATCAACCGGCCTGCTCGGTCCGTTCTCTGTAGCTCTGTGTTGGAGTCGCTTCAGATAACTCAGCTTCCTGCCTGCGGCCGATCGAAAGCTTGGTATAACCTGATGCAGCTACTCGATCTGGAGTCAGGCGTTGCCCAATTCCCACGGGACCTCCCTCCACGTCGTCTTTCAGTTATGAACATGTGCCGGGCGACTTTGTGGCGTCAATTAGCCTAGTTTCCGCCCGTTCTCGACACTAGAGATGGGTTGTTGACGTCATAAACCCCAAGTGACCAATTGACGTCAAAAACACCAATTGACTGGTCATTTACCGACAAACTTCCCTCCTAGTTGGGTTTAGCGTATTAAACAAAGGCGGTTAGCGCTTGCCGCCATCAGTTGTTCCGGCCCACAGACCCAAGGCTTGGTACGTACCGCAGGTCGAAGTCCTTCCATTGCCAGTGACTCCACTCAGCCAGAGCTTGACAGACACATGTAGTATTCAGAGTTCGGGAAGCATTGGACTTTTTCACGAGCCTTCTGGCAATTCCTACACTGGTAATAGTCACGTGATAAATGACCGTCATAAACTCGAGGTTTATGACGGTCATTTACCTCGAGGTTTTGGTAATTTACCTCTTGGTAATTTACCTCGGGGCAACCCTATGTCACACACTTTGGTAGGAAAATCGTGGGCCAAGGATGCTTGATTTCCTATCTGATACTGGCATGAAGCTGCTGTTCTTGTACCTGTGCCATTGAAGCCGTAGACATGACTCACTGTAGGCAACAGTGTCGTGCCTGCAGGCTGCACCTGTGCAGCCTGAAGCAATACCCCGTTGTTGGCCTTGACAGCTGAGGCTCGTTTTTGCAACATCGACCCAGCCACGATACCGACACTCCGGAACCTCGATGAGGCGACGGCTCTTGGCTTGGACATTAACCAGCACAGTCGCAAAGGTTTGACATCGGAATTAAGTAGACTTTCTACTGTCCGACGCTTGTACGTACGCGTAACTTCTTCTTGCAAGTGCTGGTAGCCAGAGGAATTGGATATGGCATTGGCTTCCGGCGTTCAATTCCTAGTCATATCGAGGGAATTCAATTACGAACGTGAACCTCTGTAGTAATCAGCACGCTACAAGCAATGGAACCAGGCCTTATATCCATGTTCTTCAGCTCCACTGGCGTCTCGCCATGCGTGCGGAGACTGCGTTCCGTCCCATCGGCCTGGAAGTGCGAAAATGAGTCATCGTGAGTGCCGCTGCCACTGCGACTGGAAGCTGTCACATGCGCGAATGAATGACCGCGGACTACCTCTCCTTCCCATGCACAGAAGTCGTCTGTGTCATGACTGTCTGGCCAGGTCTGCCTAGTCGCTGCCTGTTTGTGAAACGGAAATACCGTTCCCATAACACTAGCCTTGATCTTTGTCAGAGCTGGCAAGACCAAAGGCAGACAGGCTAGGGCAAGCAAAGTTAGTTACAGAAGGTCCATCGTTGAATAGGGAACGGACGTACCGCACATGATGCCAACGTTTGCTTCAGCAACAGACAATACCGCAAGCGGGACAGAACTCCAGGTCTTGTCGACTCGTGGAGAACTTTGTCGCAAAATGACATGGAATCGCACAGCTGATACAATTAGAATACTGCTCCTTATTAGCCTTTACACCTAAGCAGCAACAAGGCCTAACATAAGCGCAGCTGTGGACGGATCTCGTTTACTCACAATGAGCCAAGGCAAAACAAGCCACCGACCCCCAACTTTTTTGACATAGGCAAGTCGAGGCGAGCGATGTACGGTACTGGGAGTACAAGGATTACGGCGTCCGTAATCATAGTGGGAATCGCGTTCGCATAAAGAAATTGATGCTCCGGCATGCGAATGCGACAATGGTAACGGTCGGGAGATAACGGATTATCTGGGTCATATTGAGCCCAGCGAGCGTATACCGGGTGACACTGCAAAAGACGAATGAGAAGCTGTAGGCCAGGTATGCGTCAGTGTACGTGCTTTCAAACTGCTGCCCATCACCACGTACGAATGACACGCCCCATAGGAACACGACGGTTGTAATAATCCAAATAGTGATCTTTATGGATCGTCGAAAGTGAAACAGGCGCCAGTATAGCGCAAGAATAGACCATTTGAAACAAACGACCGTAAAAACGTAGCCAAGCATAGAGATGAAATGCGCTAGAGTCCACGCGTACAACGCGTCTCGAGGTGCAACCCAGATGTGTTTGCCGAAACCATGGCTGACACCTGGCGAGGTGTGAATATAATTTGTAGGTCATGAGTCAAGGCAGTAGGCACGTAGAACACTGACCGTATCCAGCTATGGTGAAGACTTGGGTACAGGAGAAGGGCTACAATTGTCTCGTAAGCATTGAGATACTTGCGGAAGCCTGATCTTGAAACGGGGGACACGGGGACCAAGTGAAGGGCAGCATACCACGGAAGCGAGTATGATCCAGTCATCCAGCCAGAGCTTGGTGCCCTTGAACTTCCGGCTTGCAATCCGAAGGACGATACAAAGCATGGCCAGAAGCCATGTTACGAGTGAAACAACAATAACTGTGGCTTGCCTGTTCTCGTCCAGGTCCGTTCCGAGAGGAGGCGGCGGTAGGTGAGCGGGGTCGAATGGTGGTCCAATGGATGCATTTCTGGACGAATCACTGGGCATATTCCTTGGCTGATGATGAGCACGATCGCGTTAGACGTACAAGGCAACCTTCGCGTATTCAAGGTATATAATATATACCAACATTTAACTCCGACTCTTGGGTCAGACCACTTTTATAGCTGCCAGTCATTGCAAAGGTTGCCAGCGTGCACATGATCAAAGCACACACCGTGGGGAAGTTTACAGGGCTACTCTTTTGTTCTACTATTTGGCAGTTGCCATGCCATTTGTCGCCACAGTCCAGAGCTGACAATACAGAGGGGATGTTTTAGTGGAGAATGTTGTGGCTGCTCCCCCTAAACGGCTACTGGGCGGCGCGTCAGGCGCCACGGTGTCTCTGGAGCTGGTGCGCCGTACGCTAACTCGACGCAGCCACAGCACACTAAAGCGCAGGGCTTTTGCCAGGCTCATTGCCGGCATCCTCTCACGGCACCTCGCCGCGGTTGTTTTAGCCCTTCTATCTTCGTCTCGCTAGGTTGGTCATCACCCGGGCACTCATCGTCGTTATCATTCGCGCCCCTGCTGGATGCTGGCAGCGTAGTTCCGCCATAAATTTGATGCTTTGTGACTCAACTAAAAGGCCCTACCGCATGGAGCGTGCTGGCCGTTAACGCTTCGGTGATTGACTGCAAGTAGGGCCCAAAATTCAGCCGAAGTCCCTGTACAGCATGCTCAATCGCATCCACTTCATGTCGCGCAGCTTCGGCTTCTGATGCCTCCCGTTCTACGCTCTGAGTCGGTGACAGATCAAAGAGTTTCGGGGAAACGAATCTTGGCCTTGAGAGTAGACTCAAAGACCTCATCACACAAAAGCGCGCGGGCCGAGTTGCAGACACCATCGAAGTTGTGTTCACGAATCAAATCTGCAACGCCTTCCTGACTGCTGATGAAACAGATCCATTGGCTCGGGCCTGGTTCTAGGGGACTTCCACATCCAGGCACAGTGCTCCAGGTGTCAGCGGAGAATGAACCGGACCCAGCGTTGCTTAATGCAAGATCGTCCAAGGGAACGCGCCATGCCTACGATGGCCTTTCCCAAGCGAGGTTGAATCTTGAGAGTGTCCCAACAGTATGGGAAATCCGTGATCTGAGGTCGACTGTGTCTGGCGGCGATCATACCTGGACCGTAAACTTGAACTGCTTGGTGTGCGGTTCTATCATCCTGTAGATCCCCAACCACTCGTTCGTGTCAAGCTATGAGTGTTGTAGGTTGTATTGGCCTTGACCACTGCTCAAGTCAAGAGGACGAAGGTCCGGGTAATATATACACGACAGCGGTGCCCAAGTGGGTCGGGACACACCCTCGGCCTGGAACGGAATATCGTTTGACAGTTCGGTCGCCAACTACTCTGGTCATAGCTGCTAACCTGCACCCCCAGAAGGCTTTGTGAACCGAAACTTACAAAAACAGTGCTAGTGAACAAGTTGTCGATGACGAAGCTGTCACTTTCTGGCTGCGCTGAAGCACGCAGACGGCGGCATTAAGCTTGTCTCTGAGCACCCACCCCCCGACTGCACCTCGATAATTCTTGTTGTACAGACACTTAAAAAACATTCTATAATCGCATCGCGTATGTACAGTACATTCCTCGCTCACCTGCTCGTGTGATGTATGGTTAAAGCTTGCTGGCCATGATGGAAGTCATTGCAGAGAACATAATTCCGCCTATGCCGTTCGCCGAGAGACACCTGCGGATATATCAAAGTCTGGGAGAAAGCAGGACGGAAGGGCGAATACGACTCGGATTTCCAATGTCACAAAGGTAGCAAAGCATCGCCGAGCTCTGACGCAGTCATGCAGGTCACGCCGCCATAATAGACTCGCGCCGGCAGATCAGTGCTGTTCGTGCGATAATACTTGCTAAGATTCTGTTGATAGGATTGTGCTGAAGTTGTGTGTAACAGGCCCGCGGTCCTGTCGTGCTGTGGGTTTGTGTCCAGACGGGCGCTGCTGCATGTGGTCCAGGTTCTCCCGGGACGGGATGCTTCCACTCCGCAACATGCGCCAATGTCGGAGCTGACCTCACATGTACGAGTTCGGCCAGGTCCAGGACATGCCTGCACGCGAAGCGCCGGCCATGTTAGGCAGATGATGTGCTGCCTCTAATGGGTCCTCGACACGCGTGCTGGCGGGGGGGCATACGGCGCACTAAACAGGCGCTTGTCACCCGCTGAAGCTCGCGGGCCACAGCCCAAGGCGCACGAAGTGGCTTGGACCCGCATCTCCCGGGCAACGCAACGTTTTCCCTTCCACGCAACATTTTCCCTTCCACGCAACGTTTTCCCTTCCACGCAACGCTTTCCCTTCCGCGCAACGCCCACGCAACGCTCATTCAAGCCCCTCGCGCGACCAGCGACGCCGTCCAGGACTTGCGAGTCTCCTCCTGACCAAGGATACGAGATCGGAGCTTGCTATCATGGAACCCGTGCTCTGCATTTGTGGGCAACTCTACACAGCAAGTGGCCACAGAAGTCATCGGAAGAAGGCACACGTTCGTTGCTGCGAAACTATCTTCGTTGGTGAGGCGTGGCTGAACCACCACAACACAACAGGCCGTGAAAAGGTGAGCACGTGGACAAAGACACAGGCTCGTTATCGTGAGAAGGTAGAGTGCGAGCTAGGGTGCGGGTAGGCTCTCCAACGTGACAGGATGAAAAGGCATCACAAATCAGAGCACTATAGATGCACCGAATGCGATCGAATGTTCATCTCCACCGGCAAGAAAGCGCACGAGCACAGCACTAAGCACGTTTCTTCCATGCTGGTTCCTTCACTTGACTGGGAGCAGGCGGGTGCTGCGGCGGCGTCGGCACAGAGGATATACGAGCCCAGAATGCCTCGCGAGAGCATTGAGACTGTCCAAATGCGCACCAAGTATGGTTCCATGATTCAAGATTTACTTCGAGAATGCTGGAACTCGAAAAACTCTCAACCCGGCCATACAAGGTGGTGAGATAGCTTGACACTCCTAAACCGGATCTTCCCTTCTGATCGCGACATACCGATCGCGCGAATCGGGCCCATATCAACAATGGCGGACGACGCAGTCGTCTGGTACACTACAGAAGGCGACAGAGAAAATCGTGGCTCAAAACTTCATCTTGCACAAACCCACGGTGAGATCACGTCGATTAGGACAACGAGGCCAGGGACTGGATCATTTCTTAGAGGCTTTGAACGATCATTTTGGCGATAGGTGGACGTACAAGACCCAAGTACTAAAAAGAAAGCCGCCGTCTCCTCACCTGTCTGCGACGTTATTGACCGAATCAGAGAAGGGGCGGACATTCCGGCAGGGCGACTTCCGATAAACCTGCTGAACTTGAAGTATCTGGGACAAGTCCCACCGGCTCCTGCATTCCTCAATCTGCGTCGGTTCGATGTCCTTCCGGCAATCAGCTCACGTCTAGAGGCGGAGTTTACCGGACAAGCGATCGCCGGCAAACGGGGCCACGCCGTGATGGTCGAGGCCAGAGAAGTCGACCTGGACCGCTCCTTGACCTTTTCGCTATTCGCCCAGCGAGGTGCTTTTACCGGATTCCACGTCGATAGCCCAGATGCAACATGGGTATGTCTTGAGTGGGGCCTGAAGCTTTGGATTTTCGCTACAGACACGAACGAATCCGAGATGGTCAAGTTCACAGATGAAGGCGACAATTGGGTTCCCGATAGCGTTATCGCTATTGTGTTGGAGCCGGGTGATACGCTCATCATGCCCTCCGCGCAGCTCCTCCCTCACGCTGTACTCACGTTAGCAGACTCACGGATGACGGGTGGTATGTTCATGGACGCACTTCGCATTCTAGAGTCGATTGAGAAGCTCCTGTGGATATCTATACGCCCGTCTGTCTCGAATGAACCGATACCGCTGCAGCTCCTCAGAGGATGGAGCCACCTGCGCAAGCTTTTTTATGACAGGAACCAGTCTACAACTGACCGGGCCAGGTTCGAAAAGATCACGGGGCTACTGCGCGAGAACTTGAGCTGTCAATGTACGGGCACTTGCGGGAAGTCATGTTTGACGTGCAGATGCTCATCGTCAGTGGCGCAGGACCAAAGATGCACCCCTTGGTGCCATGCCGCATCCACAAGGAAAAAACGCAGAGCCTCCAAACGCACAGGCGCAGTATCCGGCTGAGTCCGGCGTTGTGCTGATGCATAAGGGAGTTCGATTTCCCTCGAGCCGTCAATGCGCCATGTCACTGCCTAGCGGCCGGCTCAACGGTACGCAGGGAGCTCCAAGGGCTCAGCTAAGGCGACCATTAGGGGATCCTTGTCGCAAAATAGCAAACACTAGATACGACTGGCCCAGGTCAAAGAGACGCAAAAATCCAACTTGCGTCCTCGCAGACACGAATCGTTTATCTCATCTTAATAAAGAGACGAGCAAGAAATACTTTCGTGCATAGTCCAGGGATTCAGATACCCCAGCAGCTGGATCACAGCGGCGCATACCGCCAGACATTGAAGATCACATGGGAGCCCAATTGATCGAATGTGCCAGGCTATCGACTCTCGATAAACTTTATCTTCAGAACCACATTGCGCAGAACAATTCCAGTAAACAGCAGTATGCCACAATGCTTTGTACTGGTCGCGCTGCTTGCATCAGTACCCTGCAGAACAGACAATGACACATAAATGCTCGCAGTCGGCCGTGTGCTGCCCGTTTGCACGGCCGCGTGCCAATAGGTTGCAGCCATGATGCGTGCGGCTGTTTTCGCAATCGAGATCGGTGGTGTATCGAGGACGAAGGCGCGGCCACCCTCCGCCAGAGGTAGTAGCATCAATTCGCAAACTTCGATGCCTCTTTTTCCTACCAAGACGGGCGAGGTTTAGGTACAGTGCGGCAGTACGTAGGCAGCTGATGGACCGAGAAAGACCGCATCGCAAAAATTGGACGTGGACAATACGAATGTACCCCATCGGCTCAGGTCAAGACGTCAACGAACTGGCGGCACGGCAGCACTCTCCAAGTCGCCACAAAGGAAGGCCACAGACAAATTGTGCAACTTTTGGAGCCGTGACAGCCCGCACTTGCTGTAATTACGGACAATGTTTCCATCCCCAGCCGAGGACAGGAAAGGGAGTTTGTGAATGTGGCCGGCTCTGCGGTGGTGTGGAAGGCTGTGAGCAATCGGCCATATCCCGTGCGCCCTTGCGCACCGAAAGTGCGCTGACAGATAGGCTCCATAAAGGAGAAGCATGAATTGGCCCATGTGGTACAGTTGTCCGGTAGAGACTTTTCATTCCACACCGGCATCTCGTTGACTGAATTGAGTGGCGCCCACCATTGCTCGCCAGGGCGTCTTCCTACAGCCCGCACTTCATAACAATTTCCTCGTCCTAGCCGCATAGGGGCTGGAAATAGCTACTGTCATCCCTCAGACTCGGGACAAGTCTCTGTTTTCTGTACGCCTGACAGATCGTAGCTCGAGCGTGGTCTCGGGTCCATCATTAACCCCGGTGCCATCGTCGGCGCCGCGCCTTGTCTGTCGTTCCTCGGGTCCGGTAACATCCGATGCTTCCTCGATTGCGTGGCGATGTTGGGCCTCGGCATCGTGGGCATCTGCGGCGTACTTGTCTCTGTGGCCCGATTCCGGTAGGGACTGTATGAGAGCTTGGGGAGACGTATGCGGTGAATTTCCATTTTGGCCCCGCGTGAAGCGGACGGCGTTGCGTTCAGTACTCTCACTATTGATGTGCGTCGCTATCAGTATGATGGCCCAAACGAACGTGATGGTAGGGATCACCCAAGTGCTCGCTAAGAACATTTGCAGAGTGTCGCCACTGAACCAGATGACGGAGACCAGCCCCGTACCGAGCGCCAGGAGAAGAATAATGGCAAAGCGTGTGATCGGCCAGATCTTGAGATGTGTCGTCCGAGAGACGATGGCCAGGACGGCCATGAAGAAGATGGTGCAGCCAGCGGCAATATACCCGTAAGCAAACTACGTATTGTCAATACCAACGACTGGGGCGATTGGCTGGAAATGTTCTAAACATACCACCAACCTGTAACGACCCCATGTTTTATCGTGAACAAGTTTCTGGTACCCGCCTCCTTTGACGTCCTTATTGGGTTCTTTGTTGCAAGCAGAAAAGCGTACAGACTTGAATCGTCCACCCTTTTGGGCTCCCGCTCGTTGGACCAGCCACAGTACTCTGTCCGATCGGGAACTGTCGTTGCCACCGTCATCGTGTCCTTATTGAACTGCCATCATGCGGGGTACTGGGAACCCCATCCCGCTCGAACTTCTTCTCCTTTCCGCTGAACATCTCGCACCTCTCGACCTGCTGGCTCTGCTACGCGCGACCCCTGGACTGTCGCGTCTATTGACTCTCCGACATGTCACGCGAACGGATGCGAGTGGGCGATCCATCTTGCATCACCTTGCGGAGGAAGCAGAAGAACCGCTGATGAGGCTTATTCTTGCAAACAAGAGCATTGCGCCGAATCCTAAAGACTGCGAGCGGCGGACGCCATTCTGGTCCGCAGCTGGAAGCGGACACGAGGCGGTTGTCAAGCTCTTGCTGGGCCGACAAGATGTCGTGGCGGACTCGAGGGATAGTTATGGTGATACGCCACTATCCTATGCGGCCGAATGCGGACATGAAGCGGTTGTCGAGCTCTTGCTGGATCGAAAGGATGTCGGGGCCGACTTCGAGGATAGTTCTGGTGGTGCGACCCTTTCCCGCCCGGTCAGCTGATGACATAAAGCAAGTCGTCAAGCTCCTGCTGAGCCGGCAAGGACCCGAGGCAGAGGTAGACCGAAGGACTATTCGGTGAATGCCGAGACCATGGACAATAACAACAGGACCATAGAAACTGACCTTGAAGATTTCATAACGTGCGTGCATAGCGAGTGGCCGCGCCCAGCCAAGTCGACGGAATCAATTGCTTCTACACTGCACCACAACGCCTCAAGTCAATTAAAATCACTCGTCATCGTTGAAGAGGATGATGAAATAGCTATTTGGCAAGTTCTTGCGTTGTGCCCGCTTTGTCCACAGACGCCACAGCAGCGTTTCTTCGGCGCCGACCGACTTACACGGCCAGCATTCTCCTGCGTTTCCTGCTTCACCTGCGACTCAACCTCTCTGCGTAATCAGGTCCTGTCCCTGACCAATAGTCATGCTCTGGCCTTCCCGGAGACGTATTTTCTTTGCCCTCCGACGCCTGCTAAGTGTCGCATTCTCCTCTTCGAGCAGCCTCATCCCTGCCTCCATTAGGACGAACCGATGCATAACGCCCTTCGCCCCCTTGGCAAAAATTCTCCACGGCTTCGATGATTGACGTCGAAGAGCTTCCCTGATGACGAGAGATGCGGCCTTTAATGAAATCAGATTGCGAACTGGCTTCTCTGGCGGTTGTGGGCGTCTTAGAGACCCAAGTCAGGGTCCCCATGAGACGTCCCGGGAGGCGTTGGCATCTTCAATTTCACGTCCAGCAGCTGCCGGGTCATGTGGCACAAGCCCAGCTCCTCGGAAGCCCCCCTGAATTTTTCGGGTGTCATTGCTCGCTGGAATGCTGCCAAAAATGCCGGGAAGAAGTCCTCCTTCGTGATGTGCGTTGTACCTGCCTTCATCTTGGTCTCAACTCGCCGACCGTACGCTTTCTTCAATGGGCCAAAGCACCTAACATCGAGAGGCTGGAGTAGATGGGACGAATGAGCCGGCATACAAAGTGGGGCCGGGCACGGAGTACCGCATCTTAATTAACTCCTGCCACCATGTATCCTGTCTCCTTCGCGCATCGACCACAGTAGAACAAGTTATGTCCTATCCGCACATATCCATGCCAGGATATATTGTCCGTTGACATTAGTTCTGCCACTGCGCGGCACCGCAAGCATTCAATTCGCACCAATATTGCTACAACCTCCATTGATAGATTGAAGAAAGCGTGAGGGTCTGGGGAGATTTGCCTGTCGTACTCATCATTTGCTGTAAACCGATGACTGCTAGGCGGAAAGTGGCCGCGTGCTCTTCTGTATGGACTTCAAACGAAGATGAGAATTCGCTTCGCGGAGGATACTATGATGGTGTGGACAGCATTCCTGGAGAAGGGGGGTTGCTAGGAAAGATAAGGGACGTCATGATCAAGTGTCATGATAGACTAGCATCTGTGAGGGGAATGGGTAGACCATCAGAACACGCGCTAGTCGAGTACGGTCAGGTACGCGCAAGATAGGGATTAGCGACAGTGGACTGATAAAACTCGGAATTGTCCTAGAACCGGGCGGAACATAAAGGATCACGTCGTCACGGGAGTGAAGCCACAAATGTGACCCTAGCGCGGCTGCGGCGGATAGTACTCGCCTTGATAGGAACACCACAGCCCGTGCACACTTGATAGGCTCGGACTCGGCGTACTCCAGGCTGACGCCCGCCCGTTTTGCTGCATGAACGGCCGAATGACCCGCGGGACGGCCCGGGAGGCGCGTAAGCTGTACAGGCACCTGGGGAAACGACATGGCCGTCTGCACGATAGTGCCTTCCCCGCGTCGACGTGTCCACGCCGTGTCATCGTCTGGTTGGGGCGCTTTAAGCTGTTGGTTCGCACGACACACACATGCAGCAGAAGCTGACCTGTGGTGTGGCTAGCCAACGCGGCTCAGGTGAATGAACGATTCGGTACGAAAGATGTTTTGTCGTGGCACGGGCAACAGAGAATGCATTTATTCGCCTGCCTACTAAGCAATAAGCTGCGGCCGCACGGACCATGGCCGTTGCCAACTGTGCATTCAACAATCTCCTAAAACCAATAGTGGGAATGGCCATCAACAACAGAGCACGGCCCGCTCTTTCAGAGTCCCCAGTGCACAAATCGGCCAGGAAGGCCCTTGCCTTACATTCCCGCTTCGTTACTCTCACCGTTACAAGAAATGGGCAAACTCATACCAGGACCATATTATTAGGGGCCACAAGCAACGGGAACGTCGCAACTACTCCTGCTGCCGAGACAGTCCCAACGCAGCAGGCTAGTGCAGCCTCTAGTCAAATGACAGATGATAAAGTCGCCATACTTGTCGGCGTTCTTCTTGGTGTGTTCCTTCTGGGACTCGTTATCGCTTGTGTCTGCTGGAAAGGGCGTGTGAGGCGCACCAAGGCAACGCAATACAATGATAGGTGGAAGTCGTGTCGATATAGCGCCGAGCGCAATTGCCGAGGTAGACCAGGGCCGCGTGGGCCACCTGGCCCTCCTGGTCCTCGGGGCGATCCCGGAAGCCCTGGTCCACGAGGGGACCAAGGACCCCCCGGCGATCCCGGACAAGATGGACGGGACGGACGAACGGGCCACGATGGGCGTGATGGCCGGGATGGGCGTCCCGGAGACGACGGACGGGACGGTAGAGATGGCCGCCCGGGACAGGATGGCCCTCGTGGCCCACCCGGTCCCGCGGGTCCTCGAGGAGAACCGGGACGTCAAGGTGACATTGGTCTCGCCGGAATGCAAGGTCCCGCGGGTCCTCAAGGGCCACCAGGCATCCAAGGCCCTCCTGGAGATCGGGGTCTGGGAGGGGCACAGGGGCCGGAATGCAGGGGCGATCGATTTCGGCCAATCCAATTAGGTTTCCGGGAGATAGTTTGAATTCCTCTTCCACCACGCAGGGGTTATGTATGGGTGGAAGACTACCTAGCATGCCGGTTGAGCACAAACTGTTGGTCATCACCACCTCCCGCTGACGCCCGCTGACAACCGGCTGATCAACACCGCTCGATCTAGTTACGCTTCCTCCATCAGCGTGCTTTGTAGCAAGAACACCTTTTCCAGCTTGTTGGCGATGTATCCACCCAGGTTGCCGAAACGTCCGCGCTTGTAGCCGAACCGAGCCGATTCAAACTCACCAAGCTAGAGAGCATGCTTGGAAAGAAGGCTGTCAAGATTTGTAGATGCCGCAATCATGGCCCGTCTTCAAGCTAAGCCGGACCTTGAAATGTTGGCGCCCGGTAGATTCTCGGTCGTTCTTTTCTGGACACGACCTTTCTTCGGGAGGCTCTCTTTGACGAACGAGAGCCTTTGTTGCCTGGTTCGCTCCCTGTGTGATCATGGCGACCACGACCACGCGCTCCACACGCAGTGGCCCAAGTGAACTGCAGCTGGAATGTCGATGTGCCGTTGTCGTGGACGCACTTCAGGATTGCATCAGAGAGTGGCCATTCTTTGTACATCGCAATGGCTGCATGTGCAGGATCCGCACCAGCGGCAGCTCCGGCGTTGTCATCCTTGCTTCTCTTCTCCCCGCGCGCACGAGATGGACCGCGCACCCTAGGCAGTTCAGAGTCACGCTGTGCATCTCGTCGTCGGGAAGCAGGGGCCGGGGCCCTGCGACGTTTGCTAGCCAGAAGATGGCCGCCCTCTTCGCTGTCCGTGCATTCCCCGAAAAAACGCTTCTTCGATGGATGCCGTCGAAGGTTATGCTTGGTCCTCGTGCCACGTTGTTCCTGCGACCCGCATTGCTTTCATTGAGTCCATCAGACCGACTGTGACCTTGGCCATCGACCCTGGCTTTTCGGCGTGTGCCCCGCGCTCGCCCGTGAGACGGTGGCGTCTCAGGACGAAGGCCGCGGGGATCGGGTTGGCCCATCGATGGGTGCTTGACGGCCTCCCCTTCATTCGAGCTTCTGTAGTCTGTAGTCGAGGCTTGAGCCGCAGCCAGAGTCCACCGCCGAGGGAAGGGCAAGAGCGGACTGGGCGGCAAGGCGGAGGCCGCCATCACTTTGAGAACCTCCGTCGTCTTCATGTACGTCGTCGGCACCACGATTCGAGTGGTCAGGCTGAAATGACGGTAATGGTGTCGACCTCGGAGACTGTGAAGTATGTGCCTGAATGACGCTAGCCACGAAAGCGAACTGATCGGGAATGTTCACATGCTGATGTGCCTCATCCTCTTGGTATGATCGAGTAGGGACGGGACGCAGCATCGGCCTGATGGGTGGCGAGGAACCCTGAAAGGTGCTCGAAATCGAATTTGGAGGTGCGGCCTCTGCATCAGGTGTGGAAGTTGGTGGATTCGCAAGAGGACAAGCGAAGTCATCCGAACCGCCAGCCCTCTGTGAACTGTCAAGTTGTGCATGGGAGTCCTCTTGCAAGGTCGTATTAGCGTTTGGTTGGTCTAGTATCGCTGCCACTTCTCACCCGCGTATTCATTGCAATCCTGCCGTGCGGCGGCTGTTGACGCCACAAGCGCCGAGATTGATGGGAGCGACTCGTCTGATTCGGATTCCCCAGCCATCTGTTCGTATAGACTGCCGTCGGCATCAAAGTCGATGTGCTCGCCTGTATCAGATTCGTCGTCAGAAGGTACAGATATGACATCGATTGCGGTGCAAGGCCGCGGTTTTGGCGAATCCCCTTGTCTCGCATGCAACAGTGAAGAAGTCTGGGGCGCCTGCCGGACCGCAACAGGTTGACGCTTCTCCTCGAAGAGACGAATGTGCTTTGCGGCGGCGGTTTCAGGCACTGAGACTGCTGGAGGATGCCAGAAAGCCTGGCTGTCGAGAGAGATGAAAGGGACCATTGCGCGAAATCCAATGTTGTTGCTAGAGAGGAGAAGAATAAGGCGAGTTGAAGGTGAGATGAGCCGGCAACCTCATCAGAATGTTGGACGAGAGGCAGGCCTTATATAACGGGAGCAGGCGGCTAGTCATTATGCCGACTGCACACTGTCCGCAGCGTCTCTTCCAACAACCGCGTCACCGATCAGTCCTGTGCTGCAGCCGACCATCGCTGCACCACAGCTGTCGCGGCCACGGCGGCGGATGATCGTAGCGCCACGTTGGTGTCTGCTGCCGGATCCTCAGGTCGAGTCTGATCTCTGAATCACGGGGATGCCTGCGTGCCGCCTGCGTGCCGCGAGTCAGCCCAATTTCACCGTGTCTGCCTTTCAGTTGACAAGCAAGGTCTGGGCGGCCGCGGCCATCTTCCGGTCCGATCTAACGATGTTGTTGCCGAGGAATGCTAGTCGGGGCCGCGAGTCAGCTTCGGCGTGATCAAATTCAGCTCAGAAGGTTCAGCTCAAGAAGATGGCGTTGGCAGCAACATAATCCGCGCCATTGCCCAGGAAACCAACCAGGACTGGACTTTTTCCATGGCGAATTATGCTCCACCGAATGCGGGGATGCCACTAAAATCCCACCACGGCGACATTCAAGCCCAATGAAAGCGGCGACCCCGAATTCTACTCCACAGCCACCAAGCCCATGCGGCGTTGCAGTTTCAGCATCCTTGAGAACCATCGGCAAGGGAGACATCTGTCTTCCCATCCTCGGGAATTTCTCCATCATCAATGTTTCCAGTTATGGAACAGCAGCTTGTCGCATACCTTAATTCAGTCCGAAGGACTGATATTACGACGATAACTTGAATGCAAAAGCTCTACTCCCATTGGTCAGATCCGTCTTGTGGCTCCACTCAACGCGGACTGGTCAGAATGTGTCTTGTGGTCCCACTCTGGGGATGTCGGCCTGCCAACGATGTGTGTGTGTATCGTCAGCGCATGGTCCTTTGCTCATCCTTCCTCACCAAGCCTTCGCTGCAATCATACTCATGGCCGATTCCATCCCTTCATCGAGAATTTGCAGGAACTGCAAGCAGACGAAACCAGCAGATCAATTTATTTCGAAGAAAATATCTTCCATGTCGTACGGAAGACTTACGGCTGACTGTCTCGACTGTAGGGACCGGCGCCTCTCACGGGCCTCTAATAATTAGGGTTGCCCCGAGGTAAATTACCTAGAGGTAAATTACCAAAACCCCGAGGTAAATGACGGTCATAAATTCGAGGTTTATGACCGGTCATTTATCACGTGACTCTTACCAGTGTAAAATTGCCAGAATGCCAACTCGAAGACCCATGAAAAAGTCCAATGCTTCCCAAACCCTTGAATACATTACTACACGAGCATTGTCGAGCTCTGGCTGAGTGGAGTCGCTGGCCAGGTGAGGACTTCGCCTTGTGGTACGTACCCAGACTCAAGGCTCTGGGCTGGAACAACTGATGACCGCAAACGCTAACCCCTTATATTAAATCCACTAAACTCAATTAGGAAGGAAGTTTATGACGGTAATTTACCAGTCAGTTGGTGTTTGTGACGTCAATTGGTCACTTGGGGTTTATGACGTCAAAAACCCATCCCTACTAATAATAAGCGTACCGCAGAACAAGCCGAGTTCTCCCCAACACGTCGAGAAGGATTGCCATTGATACACCTGCAACTAGGTACACCGATTATCTCACAGGAGCCCATTCTGCTGGGAACACCAATTACCACATCAACAGCAGCAGGCGCGACCGCGCCGATTACTGCCAGACCGGGCCCCCCGATTGCTTCTCATGAAGGCGTACGACTCGGAACGCCAATCGAATCTCCGGTATCCATTCCTATCTTGCCGAGGCGAGCACGGGGAAGACACTCTCGCCCACCTGCGCCACTGCAGCAGTCGACAATCAATCGCCCAGTCATGGAACGTCGAGATTTCGAGCTTCCAGACCCTGACTGGATGGGTGATCTGTCGCATTGCCCGTTGTCTGATAGAGATAAGAAGCTCCTGGAGGAGTTCTGGACGGAGCTGGAAAACGACCGAATGGAACACTGCGCTCGCTGTCAGGAGACATGGTTTGACATGGGCTTGAAAGATGGCATTTGCAAGCGTTGCATCGCCAGGGACAAGAACAAAAAGGAGGATGAGCCTTGGTTTTTCTCAGCTGGCAATCAGTTGGATTTTGGCTCAATCCCTGCGTTCCTCCCCGAATTGACGAAAGTAGAAGAGATGCTAATCGCTCCAGTTCATGTGTTCGTGAACGTCATGCAGGTTCGAGGGCAGCAATACAAATACCGTGGCCACATTGTGCACTTTCTCCGCGATGTTGGCAAAGTGTATCGCCAACTTCCCCTATTACCCGCTGAACTGGATGTTATCCTGTTACGTCCTCCGAATGCAGGGCAACATGCCCACCTTAACCGCCAATTCAGGCGCCAGTTCCGCGTTCGCCGTCGTTGCCTCCAGCAGTGGCTGGACTTCCTGTCGAATAACCACCCGGGCTACCGAGATATTACTGTCTGCCGGAACCGGATGTCAGTGCTGCCCGAAGATGGCGATGTACTTGATCAGGTTGCTACTGTGGAAGTGACCGATCCTCTTTCAGCTAACTTGAGCGACATCGGGAATGACGACATTGAGCCTGATGAGATCGATCAGTCTGCAGTGCCGGATATACTACCAGAGGATACAGAGATAGCGGCATTGCACTCGCACGTTCTTGGCGAAGAGCGCGACGCACTGCCCCCTGCACGACCAGCGACACAACATCAGCTTGAAATGCCAGAGATTCGGAGAACACCGATAAACGAATTCAACCAGTCACAGGCACTCCTTTCCCTAGCCTTTCCAACACTATTTCCTCGCGGTCAAGCTGATTTCATTGAGCCAAGGCTACGGCCCATCAAATATGCGGACTACATACAGCATGCCCTTCGATGGCATGACGGCAGATTTGCCCGCCATGCCACTTTCCGGTTTGTGGCTTTCAACACGCTGATGCGAGCACAGGCACGAGCGAAAAGCAGCTACTTCGTCAAACAGCACCAACAAAGGCAGGGGCCGATAACTCGAGATGACCTACTAGAGGCTTTCCAGAACCCTGAATCGGCAGAGGCGCAGCAGTTGCTGAACTCGATCAACCGCCAGACAGCACAGCTTCGTGGGACACGCCCGTATTGGTACCGAAAGCGCCGAGAGCTCGAGTCTTATGCCTACAACCTTCGCTGTCCGGGTGCTTTTATTACATTCAGCCCGGCAGACTTGCACTGGAGGAGCCTCTATCAACATTTGCCCCAGTTTCAAGACTGGCAGGAGTTGCCCGAGCAACAACGAATGGGGATGTCTAGCAAACTTCTCAGGGACAATCCACATATTGCAGCCTGGCACTTCTACAAGCGGTTTGGCTTATTCAGAGATATCGTTCTCAAGCAGAAATTCAATGTCACTGATTTTTGGAACAGGTATGAATGGCAGGGCCGCGGAAGTAGCCATTGCCATGGCCTATACTGGATGGACGGTGCACCCGGTGTTGACTTGGAAAATGAACATTTGCGCAGGGAGTTCGCCCGGATCTGGTCATTCCACGTCGCAGCTTTCAATCCTGAGCCAGCTCGAGTGCAACAGCAAGGAGAAGGCAATCCCTTGGCTGTCAATCCTTTGCAGCATCCCTTGACGTTCCAGTGGCTCTCACAGGTTCTGAATCGCTGCCAGCGTCACCGTTGCAGTGAGGCATACTGTTTACGGAAGAAGAAGGGTTCGGAAGAGATTTCTTGCCGATTTTTCTTCCCCCGAGATACGAGAGATACCGCTGACGTTGTTCAACGGCAAGGACAATCCTACTTCTCCTTCGAGGCGGCCAGGAATGATAGCCTTATGAACCACTATAACCGGTGTCTCAGCCTTGGCTGGCTAGCCAACATTGACATCGCCCCCTGTACCAGCCTGCAGGCTGTGATCAATTATGCAGCCAAGTATTGCAGTAAGATGGAGAAGCAAACTGAGAGCTATGCGAGTCTGGGGCGGCAAATTTTGCCCTACGTTTCCCACCAGAACCCACTTCTTTCTTTTGCCTCGCGCCTGATGAACAAGCTGCTTGCTGAGAGGGACTTTTCGGGCCAAGAGATCTGCCATATCCTGCTCAACTGTGAGCTGCAGGAGGGCACCCGTGTTGTTAGAGCCGTTGATTGCCGTCCCTACGACCAGCAGGGACGGTCTCTTCGCCTACATGGTGATCATGATGGCGAGGCTGAGGTTGTCGGGATATATGAGAAGTATCTTTCTCGCCATGCCCTTCGTGAAGAACTCACTTACCTTGACTTCCTAGCCAACTGGAATACGAGCAAGAGGGACGGGCGAAAGTGGACACGTTGGAGTCGTCAAGCCAAGCCTCGTGTATTATACTACTTCCCGCGGTATAAGTCCAACCGCCAGCATCCCCAATACGATGATTTTTGTCGTGTGAAGCTCATGCTGGCCCACCCACATCGCGATCCCAACGAGCTACGCAAGATCAACGGTGTCGAGTACAGGTCGCATGCATCTGCCGCCGAATTCTGTTATGCGAACCACCAGCACCCTGATGACTACTATGGCACGGCTAACTCCGAGGAACGCCGACCGGATCCGGATGAGTTCGAAGATGAATTTCACGAGCCTGACCTTCTGGAGGAGGACTGGCTTGAGCTTGCCCGCCAGCTTCCTGACTACCCACCAAGCCAAGAGGCGGTAGATCTGCTGGGTAGACGGGATATCGATGTCCAATACGATTGGACGCCCCACGTCGGCCGCTACGCCGACCGAGGAATCGTTCAGGGCGATTATTGGCGCCAGCTCATTGCGCAGAATCGTCTCCATATGGACATTGAAGACCTGCCTTTCGAGGTCCGCGATACACTTAACCCAGAGCAGCGGATCGTGTACGATACATTTGTTGGACACTTCCAATGCGGCAGCGAGGAGCAGATTCTACTCCATGTTGACGGTGGTGGCGGGACGGGCAAGTCCTATCTGATCAAAGTCCTGTCTTCACATCTTCAGAAGCTCGCTGGTAACCGGCCCAGTCCAATCTGGAGAGCTGCACCCACAGGTGTTGCAAGCAACCAGATAATGGGAACAACACTACACTCTCTGCTCCGGCTGCCTGTGGATAGGGCTTTTACGGAGCTCTCCCCAGCAGATGCTAATGCTATTCAGAACAAGCTACGAGATATGAGGTACCTTGTGATTGATGAGAAAAGCATGCTAGGTCTGCGTCAGCTTTCGTGGATCGACAAACGCCTCCGCCAAGTCTTTCCTGCCAGAGCATCCGAATTCTTTGGCGGCATGAGCATTATCCTGGTTGGCGACTTCTTCCAGCTCCCGCCGATTGCGAACAAGCCCCTCTACTTTGGCAGGCCACTCAAAGACCTGCAAGAGGTCTCTGGCCAGACCGCATATAGGGCGTTTAACCATACCGTCTTCTTGAAAACAGCCCAGCGGCAACAGGGCGATGACCAGGCTGGCTTTCGGCTTGCGCTTGACGAACTACGTGGTTTAAAGCTATCCATCGAGTCATGGAAACTTCTGAGCCAGCGTGTGCAGGCCAAGCTAGGCCAGCGCGAGGTAGATGCGTTCGATGCTGCTCTTCGCATCTATAGCAAGAAAGCACGTGTGAACGAGTACAACTACGAGCATCTCGTCCGCCTCAAGCGTCCAGCGATCCAAGTCATGGCGAAGAATATTGGTAACGGTGCTGACAAGGCAACGTCGGAACAAGCTGGCAACCTGGCTGGCCAGTTTCCGGTATGCATTGGTGCTCGTCTCATGCTGACCCAGAACATCTGGCATCCAACAGGCCTAGTCAATGGGGCCCAAGGGACAGTATATGACATCGGTTGGGCGCCTGGCGCTGATACGCACCATGACCCGCCGTCTGTCATTATGATGGTCATGGATAAGTATACCGGGCCATCGTACCTAACCACGGATGATGCGCGCGAGGTAGTACCCATACTCCCAGTGAGGCGAGACTTCTTTCTTGGCACGTCGGCCTGTACACGAACGCAGTTCCCACTCATGGCATCATATGCCATTACGGTTCATAAGTCACAGAGCATCACAGTGGACAAGATGGTGACAGATCTGTCTGAGCGTGACTTCCAGACCGGGCTGAGCTATGTTGCAGTCTCCAGGGTCAAGACACTAGACGGGCTAATGATCGACACGCCTTTTGAACGGGCATCTCTCCACTATGAGAAGCTACCTGATGGCAAGTAGAGCTCAATCATGTTATTCATGCTTGAAGATCAATAGGTCCTAACAGATTAGCAGGTGTTCTGATGAAAGTCCGCGACGAGAATCGGCGCAAGCAACAGCAACTTGACCAACCACTATTCCAACCTCGTTTTTCTTTGTGACGTCGCTATAGTGTACGGAAACGGCTAAAAAAAGTCAAGGTCATGCACACGTCGCTCCGTGGTGCAGCAACGCACGGCCAGAGGTCGTAGTCGAATATCACCGTGTTGTTGTCACGTCATAGAGACACATCCTTCGGACTGTATTACACCCTTCCCACCTCCGGTGAGGGTGTCAGCATATTTTATATGATACGACGAGCTCTATTGCTTCGCGACTACATCGAGCGGCTCATTGCCCATCACCGGATAGAGTTTGAGCAACAAAACAAGAGCAAAAGGGGCGGCTGTAGGAAATCACTCACGTTGCCCTTTATATGTCAGCCAGAGAACCAGCTATCCGACAAGGACTGGGAGGTCATCGAATTGTTCGCAGAGATCCTCGGCTACTACGAGGCCACGATCAAAATGCTCGAAGGAGACGGCCAAATCCGCAAGCGGAAGCGTGGGTGGACTGGGTCATATGGTAACATATGGGACGTTGTTCAAGGCTTCGAATTCCTTCTCGAGCAGCTCGAACGATTTAAGGAGATCGCTAAAGAATTCCCTGACCCCGAACACTTCAGGATCAACATAAATTTGGGCTGGCAGAAGTTGAATGAGTTTTACGAGACATTGAGCGACACGCCCATCTACTACACGGGCCTTGCACTCCATCCAGCGTACCGGTGGAAATGGTTTGAGCGCAACTGGGCGGACCGCCCTGAGTGGGTTGACGAGGCGAAAAAGATCGTTCACGACGTTTGGCGATTTGAGTATCGGGGGGATACTTTACCTGGAGAGGAGTCAGAAGAGCCATCAGCAGCCGAGCCGGCTTTCAAGCACCGCAAGTCTTCCGATAATCCGTTCCAAGATTACCTTAGACGCAACCGCTACACAGCGCCGGACACAGGTCGCGATGGCCTCACGCCAGGCGAGGATGAATACCTCCATTGGATAACGCACTGTGAAACTGGCGACAGTTCCGTGGATGACCCTCTTACCTACTGGCACGACAGGCGATTCAAGTATCCAAACCTGTCGCGAATGGCGCTTGATTTTCTCACGATACAGCCCATGTCGGCCGAATGTGAGCGCCTTTTCTCTGCAGCGGGTCGGATGGTGAGCCCTCTGCGCCACCAACTTGAAGCCCAGATCGTCGGAATGTGCCAGGTATTACGATCATGGCTGCGGGCGGGTATTATTCATGATTTAGATCCCTTGTTCATCTCGGTAATCGAGGAAAGGACCGATGTCGAACTGGCTCAGATGTCGGATCAGCAGCTTGAGGGGTGGGCAACAAAGTGGCTCACTCCTGTGGCGAACGTTTATGAAGAGTTGGAAGCCAACGGGAAATATTAGGTCTCTCTTGGATGTTGGAACATGACGTTGTGCAAGGGAATCCCCTCACCGTTCCGAATAGGGGCATTTGCTAATCCACCCAATCTACGTTAATCCACTATAATCCACGACGGCCCCCAGTGGATCCACTATATCGAGATACTCAGTGGATTATAATCTACCCACTCCACTCAGGCAATCAGTGGATTGAGTGGAGTGGCTTTCAACCCTGGTGCTTGCCCTCGACCGGAATGAAGGGAGCACTTTGCTGACACTTGGGGATCAGTCCAGATAAGGCTCAGGCCGATATTCTTTACCGCATCACCCAGATCCAGAGCAGCCTGCATGTGATGGATGAGCGATTGAGGAACTTTGAGAAGTCAGGTCCGAAAATCTCTGGTGGCAGTGATATGAAACAGGACCCGGTACCGGACAAAGAGGTCAAGGCCAACGATCAAAGGTTGCCTTTGCTGGGGAGACGCGGCATCCATTATTCTCAAGTCCACGTTCCGCGCGATCAGCTGGTTACTACTACAAATCGCCTTCCCTTTCGTATGGCGGCCGAGGATGATATGGAGCCACAACTCGGCCCACCTGCTCCGCTTGGAGAACCAGGTATCCCGAAGAATCACACAACGCTAGCTGGGCTGCTCCTGTACTGGGAACCCATCCAGCGCCTCACCGGGCATCACGTCGAACGAGTGGGCATTCGTCATGTCAGTGAATTCCCATTCGTCCAGGAGCAACATCGTGAGCCGCTGCTTGTTCACGGTCTTGGCGAAGCATATCGCCATTCCTGTCAGCTGAGGAAGGCCTCAGTCTATGGCCAGCTATCCGATTTGTCCGATACAGCATCGCCGCCACCGGCTGCCAATTGCGACCCCCTGGTTGGTCTCAACCCATCAGGGCAAGTGGGATCCCAAGATAGACTTGACGCCAAGCCGGACTTTTCGGAGAACAGTGTCTTGAAGTATGTCCAGAGCTTCAAGGACAACATTCTCAACATGCACCCCATTATCCAGCCCAAAGTGCTGCATGAATGGATCAGACATTTCCTGGATACTTTGCATAGAGGGCAGTCTAGGGCGTCGATTCCCCAGACACTGGCCGTTCCAGGCCCCGCGGAATCTACAGGATTGAAGCGCAAGCGGTATCTGGAGCCGGAACAGCATGAACCCACGATGGCCGGTCCGGTGAGAGCTGGGCCGGACAAATCGATCCACAGCGCGCTGGTCCTGGCGATCCTGGCGTTGGGTAAGATTTGTCTGTACCGGGACAGGATTCCAGACGTCGCACCTCATTCCGAACGAGCTCTACACGGTAGTTCATCCAGCCGCCATGGAGCCCCGTCATCTCCTGTTGAACAGACCCACCCCACAAACCCGTCACACCCACAGCCGCCTGGCCCCCCCACGCCTAAGGAGCCGAATACGAATCACGATGTGATTCATGGCTTGGAGTATTTCGCACTTGCCATTGATATCATGGGGAACCACGTTGGGGATTACCTTAATATGAAGTGCGTGTATGCCAATATCTTCGCTGGTCTCTACCAGGGCCAGCTCGCGCGGCCAATGGAGAGCTTCGCCTATGTTCATGCAGCAGGCCACAAGCTCCAGGCCATTATGCGGCCGTAAGTGACCATGACGACGAAGCGGTGGGCTGCGCTAACTTCGTTTGCAGGAGCCTTAGCACGCTGAAAGCTATCAAGCACGCTGAAACGCCACCTGAAAAGTTGATCTCCAATGAGACGCACAATCAGCTGGCCTTGGCTTTTTGGACATGTTTGCAACTCGAAAGGTACTGCAGGAGTCGTCCATTGACCATGATTTGCTGCTGATTCTGCTTGTTCCAGCGACTTGGTTGCCGAACTTCCCTTGCCGCAGTCTGGAATTCTCTCGTATGAGGATGACATTCCGCATCCCAACCTTAGCCTTCTTGGCGGCTATGACGAGCAGGTTCTAGACAGCTACCTTGGCCAACTCTATCTGAGAACTCATCTCAATCGCATTCACCGAACTCTTTATGCACCCAACAACGGTATTACCTCCGAGAGGTTCCATTCGGGGGGGTTGTTTAGAGAGGTGTCGTGGCTGTCCAAGGGAATTTCAGATATGAAGTGGATTCCCCCCAGTCTTGATTTCCAAGAGCGAGACGGCCCCGCTCATGATATCCTCGGTGCTCGACTGCGAGGCAAGTACTGGGGTGCTCAGGTTATCACATATCGACCCTTTGTCAAGGTCGTTCTCGAGTCTCGGGATAAGGCCCTTGATCAAGAGATATTTGACCTTGCACGAAAAGGCATAACAGCGCTCATTGAAAGCACGAGAGCATTTCACGGCCTCGGAGACGAGCGCCCTATTATAACCAATGTGTTTGGCACTGCTCACGCGTAAGTCAATAGCAACGCCAGAAGAAATTGTTAATTACTGACCGCTTGCAGCCAATGGGGTAACCTCCTTGTACTTGCGGCCGCATACCAGGATCCTACACTGCGGCACAGCGTGAATGGAGACCTCCTAAAGGGACTCTTCGAACGGACATTGCTGTTTCTGAGACGGTCCGCGGCAGGCGCAGGCGCGCTCCGTCTCGACATGCTTATACTCGAAGGCCTCTACCAAGACCTCTTTGTCCATAACCTCATGTCAAGCTGAGACTCTGCAGACAGAGCCAGCCACGCTGGCAGACGAGTGACTCACACAGAAGTCGCCTATCCTTCACGTCGCCTGCACTGCTCTGCTTCATCATTGTTCTGCAGGTCTTTTCGACACTGGTTACTGAGGAGGGACCTGGCATCAGCCTTGGGGTAGCAACACTCACATTCTTGGGAACTCGAGTACGATCTGACAAAACGGGTCGTTGACAAATCGAGCTTGCGAGCTTGCTTTTGGTAGCCAATATATATGTATGGACGGCGGCCTACGACGTGGCCAGTCCAGCCGCATGTATTTCTCAGAGGTCCGCCTTTTCCAATGTGCAAAACTCACCGACACAGAAGCGAAATGTGCTCGACGCGTCGCCCCTACGTTGGCGCTTGCTCATCCTCTCATTTCTCTTCCCCCTTCACCCGTCAGATGCCGCTGTCACAGATCGAGTGGTCAGGGCCCGTCACAAGCGCCGTTCCCAATTCGAGCTTGAGGAAGGAAAGAGTGGCATCTCACATCATCCTGCTAAGCTTGCCCGGCGTGCCACAAGGCAATTGATAGAGACGCCGAACCACTTGACTAGGGACGCCGCGTTACGGACGCCATGGCTTGACTCCGGGCCCGTCGCCTCCATAGCGAGTGACCACGAAAAACTTGAAGGTACACGAGCACCGCCTGACAATGCTAAGTGCGTTGCTAGTACGCGGTCGGGGCATTGGCGCGTCTGCACTTAACACCGCCGCCGCGCCTGAGACGCGACACCCACGCCCAAGCGAGGCAGGGATCGCCGGGGGATGAAGGTGCATGGATGGGTGCATGGTTAGGACCGTGACTCTTCTACCTTTTCCCAGGTCTGACTGAACCGAGCTTGGCATGTATGCACCTGCACTTGAGGCAGGCATCCGAGACATGGCAGGCAGAAGCCCGAGAAGCCCGGTTGCGCTGAAGTTACCAGGCAGCAGTTCTGTGGACGATCTGCGTGAACGGGCGGCTTGATACTGATAAACTGCGAGACGCTGAGCCCTGCGTGGACCGACATTTTTTGCTTCGAGCAGGGAACGTGCAGAACGGCCGGCCCAGGGCTGTGGAGGGACCCGCGGATGGTATGTGGGGTTGGCGGTTGGGATGCTTCCTAGTGTCAAGGGGGACGCACACTTGGGTGGACGGGATCGCACATCGCAGGTTCCCCGCCGCCCCCATTCTGATTTGCCAAAATGGCATGACTCACAGCGCCAGCGCGCCGCTTCCGTACAGGGCCCCACATCTCGACACAACGGTTCAGGCAAGCGCCCCATTCACTTCCAGACTACTTCCGGGCCATCCGGCGCTGCCAGGATTCACCAGAGTCGGGCCTCCGCCGCCCCCCGCTCGTGTCTCCACGCACGGCTCCTTATCTGGGGAGGTGTGCTAGTGCTCTTTGTCCCCGCAGACGTTGGAATGTCACCTTTTTTTTTTGGAGCATTCTTGCGCCCATATTCGCTCCCCACATGTACGCGAGCGGCCCATGCCATGGACACCAGCATGCACTATTCTCGAAAGGATGATCAACCCTTTCGCGGGACGCTGCCCCGCTTCCGCACACCAGTTTGTAACCCTCAACTTGCATCTGTGGTCGGGTGTTGCCTAGATGTACATACCTGAAGCAGTGCCGTGCCACGCCTGGAACTCTTTGCGCTCTGCACGACATCAAAGTCGAAATACTCACAATTCCTAAGTCTAAAGCAGCCATCGACTTGTAATTTACAGATCCAGTCGTGCATTTACTGACACATCCATAATCAGCCTTCCTCCTTTATATGTGATGCCTTCCTCCCGCGCCCACAATCCCTTTTCACTTCTCCCTTTAAGAATTGTGTCTCTGTGTCTCTAAGCTCCATACTGTTCCCTCAGAGAAACAAGTTGCCCTTTGTTGCTCGCAACGTTCGTCTTTATCATGGCAGCTGCAACCCAGCCCCCTTTAGCCATCCCTGGCCTTCATATTGCCCCGTCTATGGAGGATCTCAGGCGGTCATCGGCAGCGTATGTCTTACCTGACTGATTAGAGACGCGTATGCTGACTCGTCCTGGGGCAGTTACAACCTCCTCCCAGATGACGGAGATCAGCCTGATGTGCAACCGATCCATCTTCAAGAGCTAGCTAGTCTATTCAAGCGCTTCAACGTCCAGGACAAATTCGGCATGCACCTCATCCATGGGCACTCCCAGCTCGATGAAGGGAACATCATGCTCGGGACTGCCCTCGCATCTGTTCGAGGGTGCTGGACCAAGCCTACGAGCATCACAGATATCGACCCTTCAAATATCCACGGCCATATCTTCAGGCTGACCGGTAATGGAGAGATGCAGGCCTACGAATACCGCGAAGGGCCGATCGTCAATCTGGATGGAGTCAATCCCGCCTTCTTCAGGGAGCTGGCTCAGTACCTTCTGGCTAATGACCTGGAGAGTCTCCTGGGGTTGCAGGTGCTTGTTCAAGACGCTCCAGAGATGATGTGCGAATTTGTACTCCAGGATCACGGCACCGTCATGTTAGATGAGAGGTATGTCAAGGCGTGGGTGCCTTTCCGCACCACGGGATTCGCTCTCAACAGCAACCTGAGCATGACTGAGCTGAAGGGTGGTGAAAGCCATGCCAAGACTACCAAGGGAACTCACCAGGTTTTTATTGGTGGGAAGATCGGAAAGGAGGATCCCCTCATGGATGCTCTCCGAGCTGAGGACATCGTCTATTGAGTACCTCTTGCCGCCGGTTAACGGATCTGGAAGACAGGGTGTGCATTGTCACCGCCAGACCAGGTACGCAACAGAATCCTGATTAGAAGGCAACAGCTGCTGCCTGCAAAGCAGCAGCAGCAGCCGGAGTATAATATCGCCATCCCTCTTCCAGCGAGAAGTGAGGGGAGGCAGAGATCAGCGGTTGGATCAATTGGTTCCCGTTCTTCACTCTCTGTATCATTGAGCTCGTGCGTCTTACACGCATATCAGCACCGTCCTTAACCGAAGTTTCTGGTTTTGCAAGTCAATCTAACCAATTTAGCCAACGATAACTGTCCGTGATCGGCATGCAGACTCCGTGTGACTACCTGGAGCAGGTCACGCTGCCCGGCCTGTCTCTAGCGGAGCGTGAATGGACTCACGTGGAGCCCAGTCATCAGCCATACAAAGAGCGTCGAGATACGCGAGGGAAGAAGTATCGGACTGGTTCACCACACCCTTCACGGCTGTGCCGTCCACGATAAGACCGTATCGGACGAATAAGCCAGCCATCCTCGCAGCACGGATTGATCGCAGATCGTTTTCCGTGGCATTGTTGGTTTCTGTGCAAAAGGTGTGCCAGAAAAGGCCCTCGAGTTCTTCACGGTTGTCGTAGTAATGCCACCCCTCCGGATCCATGTATCCAAGAACATTCTCCAAGCCCCACAACGAAAAGCCAAACGGAAGAATCCTCGCCTCGGCCCAGTCTACAATGCCTGTGACGTGGCCAGTTTCGGGGTTTATGAGGATATTCATCTCGCAAAGGTCCCCATGGCTAAGTACGAAAGGGAGCGACCCTGAGAAAAGTGAAGGAAGATGTCTTTGGACTCTGTCCAAGTTTAATGCAAATCGAGGTGGCAGTGATTTGGCAAGGAGGCCGAATTTGGAGTCATACTCGGCGAGTAAAGTAGCAACATTGCCCGAAGAAAGTCGTCGACCGTTGTTCCACGACTGCGCAAAGAATCTGTCTATAGTATCAGCCGACCGAAGTTACGCAATCACCAGCTAGACGCACATTGCGAGATCTTTTACCGTGTTGCGCTGTCTGCAAATGGAGTCTGGTGGCTGCACTGAGGAGACATCGCGGGCCATAATATATGGGGTTCCAGGAAGTTTGTCCATCTCATAAATGTGTAGGGGTCGTAAGTTGCCCATGGTTCCGTGGTATATGCAGCTAGCTACAAATTGTGGATGAACTTTCTTGGCAAGGCTCAAGACGTCTGTATCGAAACTGGAGTCTTGGGTCCGAAACTGGAAGAGCTTGGAACCCTCTGGGCCCGCTGTCACGGTATAGCTGAACGCACCCTGTACCGGTACAGGATTGACCGGGCCGTCGGCACGGGAAAGAGTGAAGGCATCACATTCCTGTCTAGTCACAGGTTTATTGGATTCGAAAAAGGAAGAGATCGTGTTGTCAAGGCTGTAGTAGGTTGTCATGGTAGTGAAATGTGGTTACGGTTGTCAGAAATTTTGCGGAGACGGTCTGAAACTTGGCAGCGAGGGTTTTGGACACCCCCATGGCACGTGAAATATCATGTGATTCTAATGGGTTGGAAACGCTTCATTTTCGTACGCTCTGAGGACTGGTGGCTTGACAGCAGCTGTTTCAAAGCCCAACAATCTGATAGGTGCACAATGTGTTCATATCCTCTGCACTCGCTGCGTGACCAAGGAGCTCGACCCCCCTTCTCGGTCAAAATTCCCCGCGGACTGGACCCACACCTATGGCAAGACAACCCGAGCACGATGACGACGACCAAGAGGCCAACCGTTTCCACGCCAACGGGGTCCGGTTGGGCGGATGGTTGTGTGTGTCCCAACACAAACAAGAAGAAGAGGGGAAGAGTCTGCCCGACTCGACAAGAAACAAGGGCGACCCCCCGGTTCTTCTACTCCTAGTACCCAATGCAGGGTATCAATGAACCCCAACTCCTAACCCAGACTCGGGAAGGTGGTGGCATTTTCTAGTTGGGCTCTCTAGCGGTTTGTTACACGGAGTGATTGGCGGACAACAGCAGGAGCGGACCACATGGCGCGCGGTAGCCCTACGAGACCCGAGCGAGAGGGATGGGGCCTATCTGTGATTGCGCGTTTGGCGTCGTTATCGCCGACGAGAACAGAATGGGCTCGCTGTTCCGGCCCGTGACGGCGTCGGTGCTTAGAGAGCTGAGCTCTCCGTGCAGGCCATTGCTACACCCAAGGCGTAAAGCTCAGGGGCATGCCCAAAAGCGACTCTTCGCATGGTATCAGATCCTATGATATGTGTCGCACAGAAGGCAGCCACAAGCCGTGGCACTGTCGTACAGTAGTAGGTCAGCCCACTGTAGCGGCTGCGCAGCCGCCACTGCCTAAATCGGCACAGATCCATTTGCGTACGAGAGCCGCACGGTTTCGGTGCAGCTTCAAGGAAGCTTTTAGTTCTTTAAGATAATTCTCGTCGATTGTCTGATGCCAAAGATGAACCCGGTGGACCCAGTTGTCTGACAATATGGTGTGCGTATCTGTTGTGCCGATTAATGGGCGCGAAGAAAGCGCACGGAGGCGACCCTGGCTTCTGCTCGACACACAGCAGCTCCATACGCAGTACGCGGCGTGCCTCACCAGGGATCTTTGGCCCGCCCACGAAGTGGGAGGCATCATGTTGCTTGCCCCTTCGTCTAGCTCGGGCTTTCGCGTCTGTGCTTGGCTCTACAGCGCGTGCTGGTACACAGGTCCCCACCGTCCCAACCATAGCGCGTGGGTGGAGTGGGTCCTTGACCGCTGGTTGCCCAGGCAGCAATCGACGAGTGGGGAAGTGACATCCGCCCAACAGCAACGTGAACCTCAAACCTCCCGCCATCAACAACGGTGGCCAGATTCGACCATATTGGGGCCCACAACGACGACCATCGGCATGGAACCCGACAGTACAAAGGGACTGCAAGAGCTGCTGCGTGAAGCGCAGTTGCGGGCTGAAACGGCCGAACGACAACGCGAAGCAGCAGAACAGGGGCAGCGCAGAGAGCGAGAACAACGCGAAGCGGCAGAGCGACAACGCGAAGCAGCAGAGCAGGAGCAGCGCAGAGAGCGGCTACAGCGCGAAGCAGCAGAGCAACAACGCGAAGCAGCAGAGCAACAACGCGAAGCAGCAGAGCAGGAGCGGCGCAGAGAGCGAGAACAACGCGAAGCAGCGGAGCGACAACGCGAGGCAGCAGAGCGACAACGCGAAGCAGCAGAGCAACAGACGCAACCCACGACTCTCGACGAATACTTCGCTGCGTGCCATAATCATGTCTTCACGAAGCTTCGGGTCGAACAAAATCCCGGCCTAGTATCAAAAGGTTCCTTGACCAATCCCCAGAGCAAGTGGTGTCCTACAAGCCTGCAGCCATGGCCGGAATTCCTACAGTACCAAAGACGGATATTCGGCCTCCTTCTCGATACCTTCCCGTGTGATTCAGACCGACTTTTCCAGAGCAATCACGCCTGCGCTGCCATGGGCGATATGGTTGGTAGACGAAGAATTGCGGACGAGAAAGGGCTGGAGCACTTCTTGCACATTGCTGTGGAGGACCCCGTGAGGAACATCGTCGATCAGCTCGTGCAAAACCCCGTCGCGAGAGGGGCTCTCGACCTCGGCGACGGCATCGTCTTCGAGAACCACCCTCACGCGCTGAGCGACACCTCGGAAGAGGTGGTTGACAGGCAAACATGGCCCGTACCGCCGAGCACGCCAGGTCACGGGGAAGATTTGAAGAAACTGCAAGCGGATCAGATCTGCATTTGCCGCTCCGACGGTGCCCAAGGGGGTCGCACAAGGGCCTTCATTTGCGAGTACAAGCCGCCACACAAACTGACGGTGCAACATCTGCACGTCGGTCTCCAGATCAGAGACATCTACAAAGAAGTCGTCAATCGGAAGACGTTGCCGGCTTCGGAAGACACAGAGGGGCGCTTCAAATACCACGCCGAAAGGCTTACCGCGTCGGCGATCACGCAGACGTACCACTACATGATTCAGGGCGGTTTCGAGCACAGCGTTTTGACTACGGGCGAGGCGTTTGTCTTCCTCAAGGTTGACTGGCGCGAGCCGGGGACACTTTTTTACCACATGGCAGTGCCAAGTATCGAAGTCGCGGCCCAAACGAGGGACGCCCGTCTTTGCACAGCCGTTGCTCAATATCTGGCCTTCACGCTGCTGGCCGTTGACGGTTTAGGAACGCGGTGGCACGATCAGGACGAGCGCGACCAGGCAACGAAGAGGCTCAACAGGTGGGAGGTGTCGTTCGAGTCGACGTACCACTCGATCCCCGAACAGGACCGGTCGTTCCTTCCCGACAGCTCGCCGGGTTATCAGCCCCCTACGTACCACAACAAAGATCGGTCACCGATCCGTCGACGAAAGAATCCACCGCGGGGACAAGGGTATGCCGAGGCATGGATCCCCTCGAGACGAGACGATAGGTCCGAATCGTCGGATGAGGAGCCCAACCCGAGGGCGCCGGACACGCCGTCACCTGCCGAGCGGAACGCAGGACAGGGACCTAGACGGAGCCGGCGCTTGGCCGTGCGACCGCGTGGAGGCGGTGCCGACAACGGCGGTCAACGCCGACCGTTTTGCACGCAGAAGTGCCTGCTTGGCCTGGTTCGAGGACATGCCCTGGACCGCAGCTGCCCCAACGTCTCTCGCCACTGCCAGGGGCAGACGCATATTGGGCGCGGCACCACCCGTCACCCCATCGACCATGCCAAATGGCTGCAGCTGCTCCACGCGCAGCTCAAGGAGACACTGGACCGCGGCATTACGCCCCTTGAGAAAGGCGGCGCTCGCGGCGTGCTCTTCAAGATAACGCTTCTCGCCTACGGATACACCTTCGTAGGTAAAGGAACAATCCAGGTGTTTATCCCCGACCTTGAACACGAAGCGGCCGTGTACCGACGCCTTGAAGGTCTACAGGGGATTCATGTGCCCGTGCTCCTCGGCGCCGTGGACTTGCGCTCCCTGGACAGGACATACTACTACGACCACAGGGTGTACATTGTGCACCTAACGCTCATGTCATGGGGCGGCGAGAGTCTGCACGAAGCGCGGGGGCGCATGCCTACGGCGGAAGAGCAGGTCAAGCGCATCCTGCACGCCATACACCAGCATGGTGTCATACACAGGGATGTGCGGGCTCCGAACATTCTGCTCTGCGAGGAGATTGGCGGGGTGATGATGATCGATTTTGAGCGGGCGGAGCTGCTGGAGCCGCCTCGACCTCCGCTCGCAAAGATGACGCCAAACAAGCGCCTCTTATCGGACGAACCCGGCAAGCGAAAGCGACGGAAACAGCACTACGCAGGGCAATGCCTTCGGGAGGATATTCTGATGGCGAGTCGTCTTTTCGTGACCGGCGAGGACAGAGGCTGAGGCTTCCAGAAGGTCTCGCCGGGCGACTGTGGCCACAGGTCCCGGCTGGCTTAGGTGTGGCTGCCACGCCGGGAAAGGAGGGGTGGGTTCTCACCAGGGCTGGGTTCCCCCACGGCCAGCTGTTCTTTGCACACACCCAGAAGACGGTGAAGAGATTGGCTTCCTACCCGACATTGTGACGACACAGGACGACGTTGAACATGCCGCCCGACAACATGACACCCACTTCTCGAGCATCGATGACATGCAGCGTTGTAGCGGGCGTCAGCATGGCGCGTACCGTGCAAGATCCCGGCAGCTCGATCGAGAATTCACGACAAAGCGAATATTGAGCGCGGTCGCCAACCACGAAAGACATCAGGGCCAGACTCCTTAGCACTACGACAATATTAGCCGTAGTGGTACGGGAGATCAGCACAACGGGCCAGTCTTCTATATAAATTTGTCGATGGAGCTCAAGACACGGCAACGACTATGGGCGCCGAACCACTTTGCTACGGACGCCGCGTTATTGGCGCCGTGTGGCTGAATCGGTTTCTCAGCCACACTCCCACAATCAACGTATCGTATCGTCCGCAATGCTGCATGGTGAGAGTAGTAGACTTGCCCCTTACACAAGCGAGACTCACTGTTTCTTTGCGGTACAGGCTCTCGTCGGTAAATAGATTGATGGCCGAGGAACAGACTGATCTCCAACCAATTACATAGTCCTGGTCCTGTCTACTGCTATGCTATTCTTGGCTTCGCGACTCCCATTATAGTTGCACATTGGTACAGTCTTGACAGTCATCCTTACTGGATGTTGACGTAGATGACGCTTTCGTGCTGGCGGGCCGCTTGGAAGCGCTACGACGTTGGCGCTTCTGTGGAGGCTCGGGCAACTCATCATCCGAGGCGGTCTCCCGTTCAGACCGCCGCCCCCGCAGGCTCGGTTGTCTCCTGCGCCCGGCTTGCCTCATCCCGGTCTGTTTCCCCAGCCCAAGTGCCTTACGCCTGGACCGTGTGTCGGTGCCGTTGCTGCCAGCCCGCGCCTTTCGATTGATAGCCATGTGCTCAGGCACCGGCTGTGTTGCATTCTTCGGACGCCCACGGAGACTCGTCGCAATCTTGGGGTCAAGTATGCGGCGATAAGGGTTGCGCGAACTTGGTTGCCTTAGGTGCCACCCCGGGTGGATGTCCCATTTCGTCAATGTCGCTCCTGTCTCCAGCTTTTTGAAGATTGTGTGGCGGCAGGGAATTCCCAGCTGCCAAGAGACCGTGCAGCTCTCTTGACAGTCTCCAATAGGCTCTGGCCAAGGACATGACTTGCTTGGTACCTTCGTCAGCGCCCGGCGGTGTTCCTTTGCGATCAGGTCGAGCCCTGGCTGCGATACCACCATGCGGAGTTCCCCCAGATACTCCGAACCGGGCCCAGAATAGGTTCGTGCCGTCAGGACTTCATCTTGAGAGCAGTTATCGGCGAAATCCCGCTCCTGATCTCTCAGCATGTCCTCAATTGCTTCAACAAGCCCGTACAAATGGCTCGTCCCGTTCAACAAGTAGCTTTTAACGTTGTTGTTGCTAGCCTCGGTGCCAGAGGTCACGCGAACGCCGAAGTTGCGGTACTTTTTGATGTAGCAATGAGCCCACTGGGCACTTATAGGCAAGTAGGTTTTGTAGAGATAGATAAGAGCTGCAAGAGCGCGGGGGTTTGACTTTGGATGCGTTTTACTTAGTGAAATTCACTTGCACACAGCCAAATGCCACCCAAATGCCGCCTCCCGGCCGCCATATGCCAGTGCAACGCCCTGAACAGCGAGCTCATCGCAGTCACCGACCAGTCCCAACCTCCCACAGGCAGCCGCCTGTTTGGCCTGGCCCGCCTCGTCCGCCCACGTCCTGACCGAGCCCGAGCTGCTTGTTTGTAACCTAGGTTACAAAGTGGGTCTTCTGCAGTTGGCTCGCGCCGCTGCGGCCTCGGTGCCAGTCGTGCCACCCAGTGCCCCGTCTCCGTTGAAAGTGCCCTAAACCTCAAGCGTGACAGTCGGCGGCGTCCCGCGCGGGCCACATTTTTGACGTCGGCTCGGGCCGTTCGCTTGAGGTGCACCAAAAATCGCCTTCTCCTCCTGCGCGCAGCATGAGCGCATCCGCGGGAGTCGCGTGCAATGGCCGGCGTCAGACGCGACGCTTGGGCCGAAGCCGATGTCATGGACACGCCATACAGCGGCCGTTGGCGACAAGTGCGACCAGCGTTGAAGGAACAGTCGCGATGCAAGCAAGTGTGCGCATCGGAAAGATCGCACAACGAGTGTGGTCGGTGGGAGGAAGAGTCGAAGAACACGAGAAGTCGGGGCCGCGTCCTTATTATGGGCCTCCCAAAACGGAATGGCCCAATGGCAGCTGAATGGGGCGAGGTTACGACCTTGCTTTTTTCGACACACCCGAGAGTGGTCAGCGGAGGCCCCTGCGTCTGGTGGCGACAGGCCCTGCTACAGGCCGCCATGGCCGCCGTGCGATTTTTTGCAATCGTCGCGGCGTCGCTCGGCCAGAGCGGCTTCTTTCCTTGCCAACGCGTGCCGGAAGAGGCCAAAACGCACGACATGGCCGCACGCCCATCCCGCCAGAGCGCGGCCAGCACAGGCAAGCGGCGACGGGAGTCAAGTGAGGAGAACACCCCTGCCAAGGCCGCGTGTGTGTGTGTGTGTGTGTGTATTTAACGTCTTGCGGATACCGTGCTGGGCTAGGCACTATAGACTACATCTCCTCCTAACATAGGCCACCGGCTGTAGACTTATTCGGTCCCTTGGGATTCTCCATCAATCCGCGTTGCGACGGGCCTTGCTACCAGGACGCGGCTCCTCACATAGACCTGAAGACCACCGTAAATAGCGCCCATCCAGCATAGCTTCGGCTCTTTGGCGCTAAAATGCGAGGCCCTTACCCGTCAGCGGGATCCAGGCGCTGCCCGCCATCGCAGCCTCTGTGAACAATGACCGTCTTTTCATCGCTCGGGGCCGCGAGGGCAAGGCGAGGTCAACCCTCGGTTTTGCTAGCCAGAATTCTCTTGCGCCTCAATCGACACCGCTGCGGCGGTCTGCACCCCAGGAACCAGGTGGCAGAAACGACCCAGGCGCAGCGGGAGGGAAAACCCCGTGGAAGGGAACAGAGGCCGCGAACGGCTTGCCTTCAGGGAGAAAAACCGACCGCAGCTAGCTGCTGAAGACCGCACGCGCCTTGGTTCTGAAGGTACGTGCGGTCAAGCAGGACCACGCCTTCATGCGATTGAAGATCAACTCTCCTAAGGTCTTCAATCGTGCCTCCCTCCAAGGAGTGAGGGTCCCGGTAGGACCCTAGAGGCGAAAGCGTGGCGGGTGGCCTGCAAAAACTACCCCGCACAATCAAGCTGCTAACAGCTTGAAAAGGCGAAGAATTTTTACAGGGGAGAGTTGGCGAAGAGGGCCGCCCGGAAGCAGTTCGAGGAACGCGAAACTACCCTAGAGCAAGCCCAGCAGTATCGGATTTTGACGGCCAAGATGCCCGTGGAGGCGCTCGCGGCAGACTGGAGCGTGGGACGGAACCGGGTGATTCAGGAAAAGCATGTTAAGGCTCTTTGCAAGATCTTCATGAGAGATGTTTGCATATTAAGCCCAAGTCCCACCTTTTCAGACCACCACTCTGGATTCTGGAGTACTGAATTTGAAGCCATGGCCGTCAATGTGACGGCCGGATCGTCCACCACGGTGAGCGCACAACCGGGTTTGTCAGCTTTGGGTGAGGCTGAGGATGGCTGGCCGTTCATTAACTTTCTACACGCCAAATTGTCGGGAACTGGTTCATATTCTATCTTCATAGTGGCACGGCACTTGCCGCCATGGTCGGCCAGGAATGAAGTGGCTTTCGGTGATAGTCCAATACGCCCTGGTCACCTAAACCAGGTGTGGGCGCCAATGGCGGACATCCGGTTCCCATCAGGTTGCTCATCCATCAGGCGCCTCGAAGTCTTCATTCCACCTTCTTGTACTGCGAGCATGAAACCCATCGTGTTAAGCAGTCTACCGTTGGAGCTGCGACGGAGCTGCGCTGTTGATTTTCCATATCTCTCAAATGAATCGTGAAGCGGAGAGTGGTTACCGCAATTTTAGCGACAATATCGTTGGGCCTCACGCCGAAATCCAGTTGGGTGATACCATTTTTCGTAAGTTTAAGACTGCGACCATGTGCTCAATATCGAGTCTTCTTCCGGTTTCAAAACTAATCTCAGCCAGAGTACTCGCCGGAACATTTGCTACACCGCTTTAGCTTGCCCGAGGCGGCCTTCAATGGCGCAGCTAGGAACAATGCGGAGCGGTGTCTTCCCAACACTCGGCAAGAAGTGCTGGCACAGATTAGACAAAGGGCTGACAGCGATGGTGGCAAGCCAATATATTGGCTCAGAGGCATGGCAGGCACCGGCAAATCCACCATTGCCCTCACGATTGCCCATGAATATAATGTCCAGAGGCGTCTTTGCGCAAGCTTCTTTTTCGCTCGAGGCAGAGGCGACCATGCGTCAACCCAAAAGTTTGCGGCGACAATTGCCTCACAACTTGCGGAATTCTCACCCGAGCTTCGAAAGCACATCTACGACGCTGTCGTGTCTAAGTACAGCATCCGCGGGCTTGGCTTCACGGACCAGTGGGACAAACTTATTCTGCAACCGCTGAAGCTTCTGAACCGGAAACTCTCACCACTGCCGTTGGTCATCGTGGTTGACGGGCTGGATGGATGTAATAACGAAGATGACATATCATTGTTGATTCAGTGTCTCTCGCTTACCGCTGCTATTCGTCATGTTGATCTCCGGATATTCGCGACAAGCAGACCAGAGCAGTCGATCACCATTGCTTTCAACAATATCTCTATTGACGCACATCAATCCTCCATTCTTCATGATATTGAACAATCGACCGTCGACCAGGACCTAGCCGCGTACTACACAGACACCCTAGGTCGTATTGGCCGAGACCTTGGACTTGGCTCCAATTTCGTCTCGGAAGATGTGGTTAAGACGTTGGTTCAAAGATCTCACGGGTTATTTCTCTATGCCGCCACGGCGTGTCGCTTTGTCCGCTTAGGAGGAGGGCAGGTAGCCAACCGACGACTTGCTCAGCTGGTCAACCCTATAGGACCACAGACCAAGCCGGAGATGGAGCTGGACCGAATATACGCAACAATCTTAGACGAGTCAACAAGCAATTTGCAACCCGAGGAGAAGGCGACCGCCCAGGAATCGTTTCACGACATCGTTGGTTCTATTATGGCACTTTTTGACGAAATGTCAGTTGATGGTCTGACCATGATGCTGGCGAAGTCGAGTCAGAGTATCTCTGTGGTCTTGAACCGTCTTGGGTCGGTGTTGGACGTTCCGGAGCAGAAGAGTAGACGGATTCGTCTCTTGCATCCTTCTCTCCGTGAGTTTCTTTTCGATGAAAGGAGATGCCGCAACAGCATGTTCCTCATCGAGGCCACAAAAGCACACAGATACCTTTACGAGCGTTGCCTCACGATTATGAAAGACCATCTCCGTCCAAATATATGCAACGTCAAGCAACCAGGATCGCCGGCCAGCGAAATCGCTGGATCCGACATGGACAAATTCATCCCTGTTCATGTCCAATACGCCTGCCGCTATTGGATATACCATCTGAGGGAGAGTGATGTCGATCCTACAGAAGATCGTATAGTGGACTTCTTCCATAAACGATCTCTCTTTTGGCTAGAGGCTCTTACTGTCACAGCACCATCGCGACTTTGTCTAAGACACTCACGTGAGCACAGACCATTAGCGCACCATAAAGCGGTAGTCTAGATAGTTTCCTCTTCCATCCTCCTTAAGGCACAACTACGTTATTGCCCGCACCCTAGATTCGCCCCGTGATAGTTTGTGCCTTCCTTTTTGGTTGCGCCGCTGTCTATCTTGTACGCGGCCCAGCCACCACGCCTGAAAGGGGCGACCTTAGAACCACGAAGTCTCGCGACTGACGCGTCGCGATTGAGACCATCCACGAAAACACCCACAGCGCGATTGACACGTCGCGATTGAGACCATCCACGAAAACACCCACAGCGCGATTGACACGTCGCGATTGAAGATACCCCCGAAGACACCTACAATGGCCCAGGAAACCGATACTCCCGCCTGGAAGGCCAGTCTTTTAGAAGGCATTACGGCATTCCCCCATGTCTACACCATTGTTACCTGCGCCGACACTACCCACGATCTGTCCCCGGTCTTTGAAGCCGACAAAGATGCATACTACGCCAGACAGGTACAGGAGTACTGCGAGCACATCCAGTCATCCCTCCACGCCAAAGCCAGCATTTTCCATGAGGAAGTTCAGACCCTCCGTGACGAGAATCGCGACCTGAAGAAGGAGGTTGCCACACTCAACAAGGTGATCGATCGAGTCGGCGCTCCTAAGCATACCGATGGCCAGCTTCTCCGTCGCCAGACCCGAGACCACCCCACGTTTAATGCCACCGAGAAAGATATCGAGAAGCGACAAGAAGAGTATGTCGGCTGGCGCTCCAAGGCTATGCGCAACTTAGCCGTGGATAAGACTATCTACAACACTGAGTTCCGCCGTTTGCAATACATTGGCAGTATGCTTGATGGCGGCGCCTACACGCTTGTCCGCCAGAGCCTAGATGCGATTACAATGAACCCCGACGATACAGAACTATGGGAATGGAAGACTGCCGACGACCTCATTGAGTTCCTTAACGGCCAATACGAAACCATCGACCTCGATCGCACTGCCAGCCGTAACTTCGACAACTATTTCATGACGAACAAGCCCTTTGAGAATTTTATCGCCGAGTTCAATAAGCTTGCAACCCTCGCTGGCAAGACTGATAAGCAGAAGGTTGAAGCCCTCCAACTCAAAGTATCCAATGAGGTCATCGACGAAGTCATGCACCGCAGCGGCAAACCTGGGAATGACGACTGGCCTGGATGGAAAAAGCTGTGCCAGGACGTCTACAACGACCTTGAGCAGAGCAAACACATCAGGAAGATGCGTAGCCGACGTGAGCCCGGCCATCGCACCGCCCCTGAGAACCCCCGCCCAAACATCCCGGCAGCTCCAGCCGCGCCCACTGCTGACGCTGGCGAGCCCATGCAACTTAGTACGTCCTCGACCTCCGAAGCTCGCCGACGCGAGCGCCAGGAACGGGGCCTCTGTTACTACTGTGGCGGAACCCACAGGATCCGCGACTGCCAGGAGAAAATGAACAACGATGCCAAGTACAGCGTTCGGAATAACACGCCACGCAGTGACGCCGCTCGTGCTCGTGGCCACGGCCGTGGCAGCTACTACTCCCCTCGTCCCTCGTCCCAGGTCCCGAATGCAACACACCAACCCCAGCCCCAGTACCGACAACTCCAAGGCTTCCCACCGGCCCAGCAATACTACGCGCAGCCCCCCTACCTTAGTCCTACCTTCAACCGCCTTCACTCCATGGACCAAGGCTTTATCGAGTCTGACACCAGCAGCTTAACCGACGCCAGATCAACCCCAGACACAGATAGATCCCAGGGAAACGTCGAACCTCCGGGCACCGTCGCGCCCGGAGGTCTTCAGGAACACCTACAAGCTTATTGCCATTGTGGATCCGCAAAGCTATTTGTGGCGATGAACCTCTCATTCTCAGGTCCATAAATAGCAAGTCGCTACTCATTCAAGCCACACTGTTCCCTGCGCACCAACAACCCGTACAAGTGAATAGCTTAGTCGATAGTGGATGCTCCGCGCGGGCATTCGCCGACCGCGGCTTTATACGCACTAATAAGATCCAAACCGAGAAGCTACCAAAGCCACGCACCCTGATCCTCGCCGATGGGAAAGTCGCTGACAATATTACCCACTATGTCATCCTCCCCGTGAGTATGGGGAATCACATCGAAGCTTGCGTCTTTTTTGTTACCACGCTATCCCCAGACACTCCGCTTATTTTTGGACTCCCCTGGCTTCAACGTCACAACCCCACAATCGACTGGGCGAGAATGACCCTACTTTTCCAGTCACAGTATTGCCTTACTCGCTGCTGCTCTTCACCATGTTTCGCACCGGCGGTACCCAGTCCCAGTCCCAGGCCACACGACATTGCGCCCCCTACCGAATTCCAGCCCTCCCGCCAGCGGGATCAGGCCTCCGTCGGGGACACTGAAGATGAAGGTTGCGGGAGTGGTGATTCCATACGAACCGCTTCTTCCTACCGGCTGCCCTCTGTCGAAGACAGCAACGACGAGGAGCCTCACCCCGAGGGAAGAGTGGAACTAGATATCCCTCAGACTCTCACTCCCGGCCAAGACCACTTCCGCACTTTTCGCCCAAGCCATTTTCCGCCGGAGCCTGAGACCCGGGCCCGGATGATCCCCAACAGGCCACAGTTAAAGCCAGCACCGGTCACCCTGAAGGCAGGCAGTCGGCGTCCAGTACACCAGGAACATCATGCCCCGCCAATGCCGCAGCTCAGCGTGCCAATTCCACCCACGCCGAAGGGGGCGCGCCCGCCTGACCCATATGACCGGCCTGATCTGTCTGATATCAAGATGTTAGCCGCCGCCAACTTCCTCCAGTTCTGCAAAGGCGGCGCGACCCAGTGTATGAAGATTACATGGCCTGAACTCGACGCTATCCAGACGGAAACCCCCTTGATAAAACTCCCCGACTTGCCGGAGAGCGTGTTCCAAGACATCCTCGAAAAACGCGGCGACCACGCAGCCGTCTCCCAACTATTCCCTAGTGCGTTCCAGGAATTCCTTGATGACTGCTACAGTCAGGAACACCTGCGACGCGTGACGGACGCCGACGTCGATAAGTTCTTGAAAGGGAAACCGGATCTCTCCCACGAAGATATTAAAGCAAGACTTCCTGAGTGGCTGCAAGATAAAATGACCGGGTTCCTGCCCCATCTAGCGAATGAATTACCCCCACGACGCAGCTGGGACCATACAATCGAACTCATCCCTGGCAAGGAGCCTCCATATCAGAAGAACCGCCCGTTATCCCCCAGAGAGCTCCTTGTTGTCCGGAAGTGGCTTGATGATAACCTGACCAAGGGATTCATCCGCGAGTCGCGCGCCCGATGTGCTGCACCCCTTCTCCTGGCCGCGAAACCTGGTGGTGGCGTACGTATCTGTCAGGACTACCGCGGACTCAACTCGGTCACAATCAAGAACAGGTACCCGCTGCCACTGATCCGCGAAACCTTAGACGCTCTCTGCCACGCCAAGTACTATACAAAGCTGGATGTTATCGCTGCCTTCAATAAGCTACGCATTGCCGAGGGGCACGAGTGGAAAACCGCATTCATCACACGCTTTGGCCTTTTCGAGTCATTAGTCATGCCTATCACGGGGCGAATCTAGGGTGCGGGCAATAACGTAGTTGTGCCTTAAGGAGGATGGAAGAGGAAACTATCTAGACTACCGCTTTATGGTGCGCTAATGGTCTGTGCTCACGTGAGTGTCTTAGACAAAGTCGCGATTACGGCATGGCATGGATTTATTACGCCCGGAGGGAAGTCCCTATAGGGCCTTGACGCTACCTAATTAACAATCTGGTTCGTTTCGTACGTGACACCCCAAGCCCCACGTATACATCGTCGCAACATTTTTAAGCGAACCTCGTCGTCCTTGATCTCATGACAGGCCTGCTTGAAGGCCAAGTTCTTCAAGTGTTCAGCATCCTATTCTCAGCAACTGAAGCGCGGTCTGCCAATGTCGAGGCTGTTTTGTTAGTATAGTCGCATGTTAAAGATGAACGTCCTGAGTGGCACGACTTGTTGCCAGCCTTGTCGTCGCAATCGCAAATCTGATCGTCGCACGCACAGCCCGCATGTCCGGTTCCCACTTGTCGTCATCCGACGTAGCTTTGCCTCCCAGAAAGAAAGAAAGGTTGCCAATCTTTGTTCGTGAGCATGTAAAGAGAATTTCCCGTTGTCCTGACCACTTCTTGCACCGGAACAGAAAATGCTCTGTCGTCTCTGGTGCTTGTCCACAGTCGCACATGTCCGATTCCGCTGCACCTATCTTGCGAAGATAACTGTTCAGCCGCATCATCCCCGTCCGAAGCTGAGCGAGGACGTCTGATTCTCTCCTTTTCAGCGCCTCGTATAACGCACGGGTATGTCTGCCCGGTAGCGCCTTGTCGATGCGCTTCAAATACTTTCCAACGCTATCTGGCAGCTGTTCGCGCGGTCGTTCACGGGCGAGTGCAAGCCGGAGCGTTGTGGAGCTCGCTTGGTACGGTGGCGTTTCCACGACACACTCCTGCTCAGTGGCTCGCTGCGCTGCCGCTTTGGCCAGTGGTCTGAACGTACATCGTTCATCCTTTGCCGGCAGCCACATAAGCCTGACACAACAGCCATTCTTCTGAAGGTGTTTTGCACGATCGTATATCTGACGAATAGTGCATTGTCCGGATTGTTGCCGTGGCCGCCTGATCGCAATCGCCGCTGAGCGGTTGCTCGTGACGACCGTCACGTCTCGAGAGACAAGGCCAGGTGGTACGTTTCTCAGTGCTGCTTCTATCGCTGCGAGTTCCGCCGTGTATGGGTTTTGTTCACTGTCAGGTCCGAGAGCAACAGAGTAGGTGCCGAGGATGCGGCCCGTGTCACCATGCGTTGTATCGCAGACCACGCCTCCCATACCCACTCTGCCGTCCTTCTGCGAGCTTGCTGTTGTTATAATGATTCCTTGTGGATTTGGTGGTTGGACCGTCCCTGCCAGGTCCATCTCCGCCGATACAGGGATACGTTTCGCCCATGGTCGCAAAGCGAACGCGCCAATGACTTCCATTCGCTCCGTGGAAGCCTTGGCCACGACTGAGGCGATGCCTTGCATTGGCGAGAGGTATCGCCTGCTCGCCTTGTTCCTCAGCGCTGCCAGCGGATGCGTCTGCGGAAGGGTCCGCAGGTCCACGCAGAGCCTCGTCGCGGCCTGCCTGTGTCGTTCCTCTATAGTCGGAATGCTGGCCTCCGCCTCGGCCACAGCGGTGGCCACGGTCCGGAACGCTCCGATGACCGCCTGCGCACCGATCCGCTGCGCTTTGTTCAGCCAGCCCGTTTCCTTCGCCCTACGAGCGTGCATCCAGACAGTAGAAGCATAGTCCATAGCCGGAGCGACCGTCGCCATGAACAGCTGCCTTGCTACCTTTGGTGAGAGCATCTTTAGCCTCTTCAGGCTCATGGCGGCGGTCAGCCCCTTCTCGGCAGCTCTGGCCATGTGCTTTTGGTACCGCAGACCGTCGTCCATGATCAAGCCCAAGATCTTTGCGCTGGCCTTGGGCTTGACTTTCGTGCCATTGATCCAGAACGGTATGTCGCTTTTCCGCGCGGGAGCGCGTGTAAAGTGGATCACCGTAGTCTTGTCGGCCTCGAACGTTGCGCCGCTGCGCTTCTCCCAATCGATCGCATCGTCAATAATTGCCTGGATGCCCGCCCCGTTTGCCTCTGCGGTCGGACCGGTCACCCAGGCCGAGTAGTCGTCGATAAATGCGATTGATCCTCCTGCCGCCTTGATTCTTCGCTGTACCAGGTCCGCGTTGAAGAAGAGAAACAGGACCGGCGACAGTGGCGACCCCTGCGGCAGGCCCGCTTGGGGCAACTCTCGCACTGCCGACGTGTACCCATTCACGACGATCGACGCCGTTCGCGAGGAGCAGAATGCGTCGACCCATCTCACCAGCTTGTCTGGCAGCCCTCTAGCCCTCATCCTCTGGAGCAGTCGTTCCTTGCACACTCCGTTATACGCGCCTTTGACATCGAAACTGACCAAGCTTAGTACTTTTCGGGCTCTCCATGCCTTGTAGATCTGTTCCTGCAAGAGGAGGAGGGCTTGCTCGGCCGACCGTCGCTTCCGCGCACCGAAGTGGTTCGCAGGCAAGAGCCCGTAGGCCTCCACCATGTATGATATGCGCTCTGCGATGACCGCTTCCAGGATTTTACCCAGTGTCGACAGAAGTGATATCGGTCGCCACGCCTTCGCCTCGGTGTAGTCTCCTTTTTCCGGCTTCTTTAGCGGGATAATCTTTGCCGTCCGCCACTGATGAGGCACCACGCCCTCTCGGAGCGACGCCCGGAAGAGCGCCAGAACACGGTGCTTCACTACGGGCCAGAGCTGCCTCCACACCATCGCCGGGAGGCCATCAGTTCCGGCTGCTTTCCACGGCTTCGCTGCCATAACTTTGACCTCGACCTCTTCCAGAGTCAAAGCCGGCATGGCTACTGCTCTCCGTTGTGGGCGCAATCCTTCCTCTTCAATTCTCGCTGGCAATGGGGGAAAGAACGTGTCGAGTAGCTGTTCTGCTTGTTCCGGCCTATTTCTGGTCCTTGTTCCATCCGCCTTCTTCAGTGGCGGCACCCTGTCGGTCATGGCGTCCTTTCCAGGCTCCAGATACCTAGCGGCCTTCCAGATGTTGGCATCCTCGGCAAGGAAGTCGTCCCAGTGTGCCCTCCTCTGTTTACGTATGGCGTCGTGATATTCCTTTGCTGCCTCCTTCGCTCGTCGTTCCAAATCCGAGCACGGCAGGCTCGCCCGCCGTTGCGCCCTGGCTTGATTCCGCCAGAACGTATGCGCCCGGCGCAGTCGTGTCAAATCTCCACTCCACCAGCGTTTGGCATACGGCGATGGCTGTGCTTGGGGCGTAAGATCGTGGATCGCCTCTGACACAACACGCATGAGCTGGTCCGCTTGTGTCTGCACATCCACCGCCTTGGGGAGCGGTTGGAGACCCTCATCCACTCTTGCTCTTATGAGGTTCCAAGGAGCGTTCTTGAACAAGAGCCTTGGTGTCGCCACTCGCTCGGGTAGCGCCACGTCGAAGGTTGTCCGGATCGCCCGATGGTCCGACCCGTGGTCCGTCGGGTGCGGGACACATGCCACCATTTCGTCCGCCAGCTCCGACGTCGTCAACACTAGGTCGATGGTGCTTTCCTTGTCCTGTCCCTGCCATGTTCTTGTGCCCCTCGGGAGAAGGCTGCAGAGGCCATGCTCGTTCATCAGGTCGACAATGGGTTCGGCTTCGCCCTGCCTCATGACCGAAACATCGTCCCCCGTCCAAAGTAGGTCATGTCGATTAAAGTCCCCTACCAGCACCACATCTGTGCGTCTGCCTGTGCCGTCGCGGAATGATCGAATGAGGCCATGCAACATTTCCATGGCAGACACCAGCATCTCCGCGTCTTTTCCTTGCACATACACCGATACGACCAAGACGTCTCTCTCCGGCAGCCGAAGCACCGCTGCCGTGAGGTCCGCTGATGCAACCGGCAGCTGTTCTGCCTCGATGTCGCTCCGCACCCAAAGCATGCTTCGGATCGGCCAGAGCGCATTGTGCCTCTTTGTGGGTATCATCTTCGTCCAGTTGTTGTGCCACATCGGGCTCGTAACAACCTTGTTGTCCGCCAGCCTTGCATACGGCTCGGAGACCGCCAGCACTCCGTAGTCCTTGAGTGTATCGTCATTCATCAAGCTTTGCTGAACCGGTTCTCGCTTTCCCACATTAAGTTGTAAGATGCTCAAGGTCTTACTCATCGCTGCGTGTGTTCCGCATACGACAGTTTCGGCCAAGCGACTCGTGCGGTCCACCACACGGTACGCATCTCGGCTCCACCGCCCGGCACTCCTTACGCTGATGTCCCGGCATTGCACACCTCCCGCAGACTTGCGCGTTCTTACATTGGAACGATTTGTGTCCAATTGCCTGGCAGTTGTAGCACTGCACCGGTCCGGTGCGTCGCTCAAACACGTTCGTGGTCGCCGACTCGCCGGCTAGGTCGAAATAATGGCCGTCAACGAGCCGTCGCGCGTCGCTCTCCTTGGTGACGTAGACTACCATCGAGCCATAGGCTTTTCCCGATTCTTTGTTGCTCAGCCAAGACACCTTGGCGATGTTGACATTGTTTTCCGCCCCGAGAGCTTCGGCCGCTCCCGGCAGCACATTCCCTTCTGCATCCAGCACCCGGCTCCTGTTCGCATTGTCCACTTTCACTGGGTAGAGCTGGTCACGCATGACTCGCGCGCCGACGACGGCTGCCTTCTGCGCAGCCTGTTTCACCTGCTCTAATTCGTTTTCGTCTCTGCAGATTACCTTGATGCGCTCCGCGGCCCGGGCGTCCCTCACGACCGCCGCGCACCGCCAAGCTGCCCGGCCGTCCTTGGCCCTCATCTCTACTTCAATGGCTTGCCGGACTTCTCCCACCTGCACACGATCTCTGTTCGCTTCTTCCACTCGCGACGTGTCGATCGTGCAATAGAGCGAACCGGCGAGAGGGGCGGCTGCCGTCTTGCTAGGCGTCACGGTTGTGGGTTGCGACGGCCGTTGCGACCCCGCCACCTCAGCGAAAGATCGCGGCGGGGTAACGGAAGGGCGCGCCGTGATGGCTTCCAGTTTGTCGCTCAGTCGCTTCAGCTCCAGGCCCATATGCTGTTTCGTGTCCTCCAACGCGACTTTCAGATCCCTGATCAAGCTTCTCTGCTCCTCGGCCGCCTCCTTCAAGTCTTGGATAGTCTCTTGCTGGGTGCGGATCAGCTCGCTCTGACCGCGGATCATCTGCTTGAACCCCGCGAACTCAGCCCGGCAATCGCCCAGAAGCTCCGAAACGTGCTGGAGCGCCGCCAGGTCCTCGCCGCTGTCGCTGGATCCATTCCTCGCATCGGTCGCGCAATCGTTCACCTTCGCCGGCGTCGCTTTGGCAGTCGTTCGCGTCGCATACCGGCCGTGCCGACTCGATTCATTCCCCGAATCGTCGATTTTCCGCTTCACGACCCGACGCCCCGTCGGCGTCAGGCTACCCCGCGGTCCCACCATGGACCCCGCATTTGCAGCCAAGCTCATCTTGCGAACTGGTCCACAACACCACACTCCTTTCTGATTGGGATAACTAGCAATAGAAGTTTTTAAGATATTCGTCTTTTTCCTCGTTCCGCCGTCACTGGCGGTCGGTCCGCGATTACGGCAGCCTATAGAGGTCACTGGCGCAAAACTCAGAAACGTACAATTTTGGGTGACAGGGGTCCGAGACAAACCCCACAGTACCTCGAGCATTGTACCTCAGCTTGAGAATTACGGAAATTTTGGCAACACCAGGCATTTGCAATTCGAAGAGCGAAAGAGCAGCGAACCCGCTGCGGTTATCTCTAGCCTACACTGGTCCGGCTCAGGCAAGCAAACCGAGAATCAGCGACCTTCACTCTCTTCACCTCCGTCAGCGACGCTTTCATCCTCACTTTCATCCCGCTGGAGCTGCTACAAATACGAGTCAGTGGCCGGCCTGGGACAATTATCATAGCGACCTTGACAATGAACTCACGATCCAGAGCCGAGCAGCCTCCGCAATCGTCTCCAGCGCTAGGATCTTCCGCTCTTTGTAGGTCCTTTCTACACCGTCACCGTAGGACGGCGCAGCGAGTGCAGGAGGTAGCGCTGGGACCTGTGGTGCGGCGCTGTAGGCCCGTAATTCTTGCGCTGCGCGCTGCGCGGCTGCCCGCCAGGCGTCATCTGGGTCGCTGCTGGCCTCCCTGATCTCGCGATTCAACCGCCAGAAGGTGCGTACTGCGGCAACGGCACCTTGCGGAACCTGCAAATGCCATTCAGCCACAGCTCAGCACATCTCATCCAGTGGCAGAAACACTCACTGGTTTACAAGTATGGCCGTTCCTCGCGCAGTCCCAACACGCTGCACCAGTGTCTACGTATGCGCATTAGCACAGCGATTTTGCTTTCGAGGGATTGCCTCCTTACTGTTCTGTGACGCGCACTCGTGGCCGGGAGCCTTTGTCGCTCGAGTCACGCATGGACGGCACGGGAATTCACGCGGCGAGCCAAGGGAGGAGCCTTCTTTATTTGTTGTTTCCGCTTCTGCGAGGAACACAGAATATCAGCAATACTCCATAGCAACATCAGGCCAAACTATCTCACGGTAACCTTGCCGGTCGTTGCTCGCGCGCTCGGCACTGGCTTGCCCCTGCCGATGCCCACTCTGGGGTTGGTACTGGACATTTCGCTGCGCAATGCACCCTGTGATGTGGTTGATGCGTGCCTGTGACACGGCGCAGTAGGTTACAATAGGCGGTAGACGTATGTCGAAGCGCGACCAAACGCATCTACGAGGAGCGACAAAAGGGTAGCCGAATTGGCAGGGTTCGAAGAATCCCCTGCTTCGAAATGTTTTGCCGTCTCGTCAACGCTAAGCCGCTGCGGGCCCGCACCATCAGCGCTGCGGTCCAGTGATCAATCACTGATGCCGGGCTACCCCTTTTCCCCGGCTCAATAACGATCAGCGCTGGGGGCTTCAACGGGTCGCCGACATCAATCACCATGGGGCGGCCGCCGAACCCAATTGACCAGTATCGCGACTATGTCAGCGCCCTTTATCTTGACGGTGTATCTCGAAGCAAGATAAGGTACAAACTTCGACGCCACTTCCACGTCGCGGTCGACCTGAGCACAATCACGCGGCGCATCGCGAAATGGGGCCTTCCGCGCCAACAGTCTCGCACCTGCGAAAGTCCGGAACTTGTCGAGGCCATCCGCGATCTCATATTTCGCGTCGGCCTGACCGAGAAGCAAACATTGAAGGTACTTCAACGACAAGGTTGGACCATCACTGCGCGAGGCCTCAAACGTATTAGGCTTCACCCAGACCGCCGTTGGGTGCGGCGTGTGGACAGCGACGTGGAACGCCTTGCATTGCTGGCGAAGACCGAACAGGTCATCATCGAAATGACACAACGATCCAATGCTATTGCAGGATATGGCAGAAGACTCCTCCAACCCTACCTACGTCAACAAAAGCAGCTCTGGGTGCCGAGAGATCCGCTGTTCGAAATGTACAAGATCATGTTTCCGAACGAGGTCGAGATGCGGAAGAGGATGATGCGGAGGAAGAAAGGGCAGTTCCTCGTTCCGGGTCCGAACTACCAATGGTGTATCGACGGGCACGATAAGCTCAAGGCGTACGGTTTCGAAATATACGCTGCGATCGATGCCTACTCGCGCAACATTATTTGGCTCTACGTCGGCCACTCAGCTACAACCGCTTTAAGCGTATTAAAGCAGTATTTGGCGGCTTGCGATGCCTATGGCATCAGGCCATGGTATCTGCAAGCAGACAGAGGCCGGGAAACGCCATTGATCGCAGCCGCTCATTGGAATTTCGCGCTAGCCGCGGAGGGACGAGTGGAATGGAATGGACGTGTCTTCCAGCAAGGGAAGCTGCTGAGGGACTCGTACAAGGCGACTCCAAGCACCAAGAACATCAAGATCGAAAGCTGGTGGGAGCGGATGCTCCACGTCTCGTCACGACAGTGGGTGGACTACTTCGGCGAGCTCGCAAGGGACGGCGACTTCGATGGTGATATGTTGGAAGACCAAATTGCGATGTACGCAGTCTTCGAAGACGTCTTGCGGCAGGAACTCTTCGATTTCGTAGAGGCGTGGAATGTGCACCGCATACGCCTCCAGAAGAACCGCCCGCACGTGGTCCACGGCCAACCTTGGATGAACTACCACTACCCCGACCCAGAAAAAGCATGCAATTGGGGTATACCAATCGATCGTTCGGTTCTCAGTGAAGTGGCGCGGCCGTTGGCTGATATTGACATCAGTTCAAGCCTAGAGCCGGAGACAAAACGCTGGTGCAGCGCGGCACTCACAGAGATGGGCTACGACGAGGTGTTGGCGGGTACCCACCCAGACCTTGACAAGCTTCGCCCATTCAAGCGCTTTTATCTTGGCCTTCGCGGAAGGATCATTGACCACCTTGAAGGCGGCCGGCAGCCGGTGCTAGCGTATCGCAAGGCACCTACAGGAGGAGTTGCTGAATATGTGAGCTATTATCCCTGCCTGTGTGCCGGAACTATCTAATTGCATTGTAGCAAGTGTTGCTTGATCGAGCGAACGAAGCCCAGCAAGTCGAGCTTGCGGAAGCGCAGCCAGCGGAAGAGCCGCTAGTCGAGCTGGGGTATGCCGATGAGGAAGGAAAAGACATCGAAAGTCTGAGTAGTAATGAAGGTGATGAAGCTGACGAAGGCATTTACGATGCAGCATCGGAGTAGCTAGTTCCTCCGTTTCTTGTATCGTGTCGCGAATGTAGCAGGAGTTTTGGTACCTCGGTAACGCGTAGAGTGAGCAGCGGAAGCCCATCAATGGTCGCTTCGTTGGTCAACTGGCGAGGAGTCCTTCCTGCAAGCCCATTGGCGCCTGCCGACTGTAGGCTCATCTATCGCGGGAGGTCAGCATCTACTTCGGTCTTCGTTTGCTTGGCTTCTTACAACTCGGATGCAAATTTGGTATCGGCCCCATCTCCGACCTCGCCCCCCGTCTCTTCATCACCCTCAGTCATATCTTGTGTGCCGCCGACGATCAGATCTGAGAGAGACTCATCCACCCCATCGAGCCCCTCCAGGTTGGATTCGTCGCAGCTCAACGCCGGCAGAGAATCCGCAAAGTCGTCTTGTATTTTGACGTGGATCTCTTGTTTGATCTCATCCTTCTCAACCGCAAATCCATCCTTAGTACGCTTTTCTTCTTTGACTCGCTTTTCTGCCAACCGGACGGGCTCTCGTTCTCCTCTTTAATCTTTCGCTTCCTCTTCTCTCTGGTAGGCGTCGAAAACTCATCGGGTCGGAGCGGCGTAATAGGCTCTTGCTTGTCGACCACTTGTGTGGACGTCAAGACCACAAGAACCTTCAGTTGCCCGGCTTGGTTATTGGAGAAGTGGCCCGACGCAAGCATACTCGATGGCGTTGTGTACTTGTTTGTGTTCGGAACTGTCACGATCTTCTTGCCAGAAAAGGCCGAAGCGTACGAGAGCGACCAAAGCTCTTTGTTGGCAGGATCGATAGTACTCGGCAGCGGGCGTAGGTGGTCGAACAGCGTTTCCGTGAATGCGGGCCATGTCAGTAGATCTGCAGAGTTGAACTTGATAACAGTGTCCTTCAGAGGCAATACCGTCTCCGGAATCTCGACCACGAGCCCGTTAAAGTCTCTTGTCTCCAGGCTGACAAGAAGAAGACTGATGTGAACCCATTGGTATCCCGTCCGCTGTCGCATTGGCTTTCTGGTGGTGGTTTTCGCGTTGTGGATGGCTTGGCTTGCTGCCGATGCGACCGCATTGAACGGTGGGTGGTTCGAGGAGGGGATCCGCGCTCGTGAATTGGCTCCGCTGAGGGCTGATATGGTATTGGGAAGGAGTTGGGCATGCCCGATACCGGAGAATGA